>CALNHX010006194.1:0-93831 GCA_940337035.1 Agriotes lineatus
GCTAGTAGCATTCCGAGACCATTAAGCGATCGCGCTCAATTACCGAAGTAACGCTACTTAAATAAACAAAATCCAAGAGCATTTCGACTATCGAAATGATTTGCAAAACGTCTCAGATCGCCCGCCAGAGCATTTACAGGTTCTATCATGCCATTTTGTCTACTTCTAAAACAGTAGGTACCATTCTGATGCATTTAAAATTAGTTTACAGTTGTTTCTGTACAATCTACAGCATTCTGCAATAAGTGTATATTAATTATAATATGTAACGTACTGCTAGTAGCATTCCGAGACCATTAAGCGATCGCGCTCAATTACCGAAGTAACGCTACTTAAATAAACAAAATCCAAAAGCATTTCGACTATCGAAATAATTTGCAAAACGTCTCAGATCGCCCGCCAGAGTATTTACAGGTTCTATCATGCCATTTTGTCTACTTCTAAAACGGGGGGTGCCATTCTGATGCATTTAAAATTAGTTTACAGTTGTTTCTGTACAATCTACAGCATTCTGCAATTAGTGTATACTAATTATAATATGTAACGTACTGCTAGTAGCATTTCGAGACCATTAAGCGGTCGCGCTCAATCACTGAAATTTCACTACTAAAGTAAACAAAATTCAAGGGCTTTTCTACTATCGAAATGATATGCAAAACGTCTCAGAACGTCCGCCAGAGCGTTAAAAGGATCTAGCATGCCATTTTGTCTACTTCTAAAACGGGGGGTGCCATTCTGATGCATTTAAAATTAGTTTACAGTTGTTTCTGTACAATCTACAGCATTCTGCAATTAGTGTATACTAATTATAATATGTAACGTTGTAACGTAATGTAGCATTCCGAGACCATTAAGCGATCGCGCTCAATTACCGAAGTAACGCTACTTAAATATACAAAATCCAAGAGCGTTTCTACTATCGAAATGATATGCAAAACGTCTCAGTTCGCCCGCCAGAGCATTTACAGGTTCTATCATGCCACTTTGTCTACTTCTAAAACAGTAGGCACCATTCTGATGCATTTAAAATTAGTTTACAGTTGTTTCTGTACAATCTGCAGCATTCTGCAATTAGTGTATACTAATTATAATATGTAACGTACTGCTAGTAGCATTCCGAGACCATTAAGCAATCGCGCTCAATTACCGAAGTAACGCTACTTAAATAAACAAAATCCAAGAGCATTTCTACTATCGAAATGATATGCAAAACGTCTCAGTTTGCCCGCCAGAGCATTTACAGGTTCTATCATGCCATTTTGTCTACTTCTAAAACAGTAGGCACCATTCTGATGCATTTAAAATTAGTTTACAGTTGTTTCTGTACAATCTAAAGCATTCTGCAATAAGTGTATATTAATTATAATATGTACCGTACTGCTAGTAGCATTCCTAGACCACTAAGCGATCGCGCTCAATTACCGAAGTAACGCTACTTAAATAAACAAAATCCAAGAGCATTTCGACTATCGAAATGATTTGCAAAACGTTTCAGATCGCCCGCCAGAGCATTTACAGGTTCTATCATGCCATTTTGTCTACTTCTAAAACAGTAGGTACAATTCTGATGCATTTAAAATTAGTTTACAGTTGTTTCTGTACAATCTACAGCATTCTGCAATTAGTGTATACTAATTATAATATGTAACGTACTGCTAGTAGCTTTCCGAGACCATTAAGCGATCGCGCTCAATTACCGAAGTAACGCTACTTAAATAAACAAAATCCAAGAACATTTCGACTATCAAAATGATTTGCAAAACGTCTCAGATCGCCCGCCAGAGTATTTACAGGTTCTATCATGCCATTTTGTCTACTTCTAAAACGGGGGCTGCCATTCTGATGCATTTAAAATTAGTTTACAGTTGTTTCTGTACAATCTACAGCATTCTGCAATTAGTGTATACTAATTATAATATGTAACGTACTGCTAGTAGCATTTCGAGATCATTAAGCGATCGCGCTCAATCACTGAAATTGCACTACTAAAGTAAACAAAATTCAAGGGCGTTTTTACTATCAAAATGATTTGCAAAACGTCTCAGATCGCCCGCCAGAGCATTTATAGGTTCTATCATGCCATTTTGTCTACTTCTAAAACAGTAGGTACCATTCTGATGCATTTAAAATTAGTTTACAGTTGTTTCTGTACAATCTACAGCATTCTGCAATAAGTGTATATTAATTATAATATGTAACGTACTGCTAGTAGCATTCCTAGACCATTAAGCGATCGCGCTCAATTACCGAAGTAACGCTACTTAAATAAACAAAATCCAAGAGCATTTCGACTATCGAAATGATTTGCAAAACGTTTCAGATCGCCCGCCAGAGCATTTACAGGTTCTATCATGCAATTTTGTCTACTTCTAAAACAGTAGGTACCATTCTGATGCATTTAAAATTAGTTTACAGTTGTTTCTGTACAATCTACAGCATTCTGCAATTAGTGTATACTAATTATAATATGTAACGTACTGCTAGTAGCTTTCCGAGACCATTAAGCGATCGCGCTCAATTACCGAAGTAACGCTACTTAAATAAACAAAATCCAAGAACATTTCTACTTTCGAAATGATTTGCAAAACGCCTCAGATCGCCCGCCAGAGCATTTACAGGTTCTATCATGCCATTTTGTCTACTTCTAAAACAGTAGGTACCATTCTGATGCATTTAAAATTAGTTTACAGTTGTTTCTGTACAATCTACAACATTCTGCAATAAGTGTATTTTAATTATAATATGTAACGTACTGCTAGTAGCATTCCGAGGCCATTAAGCGATCGCGCTCAATTACCGAAGTAACGCTACTTAAATAAACAAAATCCAAAAGCATTTCGACTATCGAAATGCTTTGCAAAACGTCTCAGATCGCCCGCCAGAGTATTTACAGGTTCTATCATGCCATTTTGTCTACTTCTAAAACGGGGGGTGCCATTCTGATGCATTTAAAATTAGTTTACAGTTGTTTCTGTACAATCTACAGCATTCTGCAATTAGTGTATACTAATTATAATATGTAACGTACTGCTAGTAGCATTTCGAGATCATTATGCGATCGCGCTCAATCACTGAAATTGCACTACTAAAGTAAACAAAATTCAAGGGCGTTTCTACTACCGAAATGATATGCAAAACGTCTCAGAACGTTCGCCAGAGCGTTTAAAGGATCTAGCATGCCATTTTGTCTACTTCTAAAACGGGGGGTGCCATACTGATGCATTTAAAATTAGTTTACAGTTCAATCTACAGCATTCTGCAATAACTGTATGATAATTATAATATGTAACGTACTAGTACCGAAGTAGCGCTACTAAAATAATCCAAGAGCGTTTCTACTTACGAAATGATATGCAAAACATCACAGATCATCAACCAGAGCCTGTACAGGTTCTAACGCGCCATTTGTCTACTTCTAAAACAGTAGGTGCCATTCTGATGCATTTTAAAATTAATTTACGGTTGTTTCTGCACAATCTTTAACATTCTGCAATAACTGTATATTAATCATAATATGTTACGTACCGCTAGTAGCTTTTCTGAGACCATTAAGCGATCGCGCTCAATTACCGAAGTAACGCTACTTAAATAAACAAAATCCAAAAGCATTTCTACTTTCGAAATGATATGCAAAACGTCTCAGTTCGCCCGCCAGAGCATTTACAGGTTCTATCATGCCATTTTGTCTACTTCTAAAACGGGGGGTGCCATTCTGATGCATTTAAAATTAGTTTACAGTTGTTTCTGTACAATCTACAGCATTCTGCAATTAGTGTATACTAATTATAATATGTAATGTACTGCTAGTAGCATTCCGAGACCATTAAGCGATCGCGCTCAATTACCGAAGTAACGCTACTTAAATAAACAAAATCCAAGAGCATTTCTACTATCGAAATGATATGCAAAACGCCTCAGTTCGCCCGCCAGAGCATTTACAGGTTCTATCATGCCATTTTGTCTACTTCTAAAACAGTAGGCACCATTCTGATGCATTTAAAATTAGTTTACAGTTGTTTCTGTACAATCTAAAGCATTCTGCAATAAGTGTATATTAATTATAATATGTAACGTACTGCTAGTAGCATTCCTAGACCATTAAGCGATCGCGCTCAATTACCGAAGTAACGCTACTTAAATAAACAAAATCCAAGAGCATTTCGACTATCGAAATGATTTGCAAAACGTCTCAGATCGCCCGCCAGAGCATTTACAGGTTCTATCATGCCATTTTGTCTACTTCTAAAACAGTAGGTACCATTCTGATGCATTTAAAATTAGTTTACAGTTGTTTCTGTACAATCTACAGCATTCTGCAATTAGTGTATACTAATTATAAAATGTAACGTACTGCAAGTAGCATTCCGAGACCATTAAGCGATCGCGCTCAATTACCGAAGTAACGCTACTTAAATAAACAAAATACAAGAACATTTTTACAATCGAAATGATTTGCCAATCGTCTCAGATCGCCCGCCAGAGCATTTACAGGTTCTATCATGCCATTTTGTCTACTTCTAAAACAGTAGGTACCATTCTGATGCATTTAAAATTAGTTTACAGTTGTTTCTGTACAATCTACAGCATTCTGCAATAAGTGTATATTAATTATAATATGTAACGTACTGCTAGTAGCATTCCGAGACCATTAAGCGATCGCGCTCAATTACCGAAGTAACGCTACTTAAATAAACAAAATCCAAAAGCATTTCGACTATCGAAATAACTTGCAAAACGTCTCAGATCGCCCGCCAGAGTATTTACAGGTTCTATCATGCCATTTTGTCTACTTCTAAAACGGGGGGTGCCATTCTGATGCATTTAAAATTAGTTTACAGTTGTTTCTGTACAATCTACAGCATTATGCAATTAGTGTATACTAATTATAATATGTAACGTACTGCTAGTAGCATTTCGAGACCATTAAGCGGTCGCGCTCAATCACTGAAATTTCACTACTAAAGTAAACAAAATTCAAGGGCTTTTTCTACTATCGAAATGATATGCAAAACGTCTCAGAACGTCCGCCAGAGCGTTAAAAAGGATCTAGCATGCCATTTTGTCTACTTCTAAAACGGGGGGGTGCCATTCTGATGCATTTAAAATTAGTTTACAGTTGTTTCTGTACAATCTAAAGCATTCTGCAATAAGTGTATATTAATTATAATATATAACGTACTTGCTAGTAGCATTCCGAGAAACATTAAGCAATCGCGCTCAATTACCGAAGTAACGCTACTTAAATAAAACAAAATCCAAAAGCATTTCGACTATCAAATGATTTGCAAAACGTCTCAGATCGCCCGCCAGAGTATTTACAGGTTCTATCATGCCATTTTGTCTACTTCTAAAACGGGGGGTGCCATTCTGATGCATTTAAAATTAGTTTACAGTTGTTTCTGTACAATCTACAGCATTCTGCAATTAGTGTATACTAATTATAATATGTAACGTACTGCTAGTAGCATCTCGAGATCATTAAGCGATCGCGCTCAATCACTGAAATTGCACTACTAAAGTAAACAAAATTCAAGGGCGTTTTTACTATCAAAATGATTTGCAAAACGTCTCAGATCGCCCGCCAGAGCGTTTAAAGGATCTAGCATGCCATTTTGTCTACTTTCTAAAACGGGGGGTGCCATTTTGATGCATTTAAAATTAGCTTACAGTTGTTTCTGTACAATCTACAGCATTCTGCAATAACTGTATAATAATTATAATATGTAACGTACTAGTACCGAAGTAGCGCTACTAAAATAATCCAAGAGCTTTTCTACTTACGAAATGATATGCAAAACATCACAGATCATCAACCAGAGCCTGTACAGGTTCTAACGCGCCATTTGTCTACTTCTAAAACAGTAGGTGCCATTCTGATGCATTTAAAATTAATTTACGGTTGTTTCTGCACAATCTTTAACATTCTGCAATAACTGTATATTAATCATAATATGTTACGTACTGCTAGTAGCTTTCTGAGACCATTAAGCGATCGCGCTCAATTATCGAAGTAACGCTACTTAAATAAACAAAATCCAAGAGCATTTCTACTTTCGAAAAGATATGCAAAACGTCTCAGTTCGCCCACCAGAGCATTTACAGGTTCTATCATGCCATTTTGTCTACTTCTAAAACGGGGGGGTGCCATTCTGATGCATTTAAAATTAGTTTACAGTTGTTTCTGTACAATCTACAGCATTCTGCAATTAGTGTATACCAATTATAATATGTAACGTACTGCTAGTAGCATTCCGAGACCATTAAGCGATCGCGCTCAATTACCGAAGTAACGCTACTTAAATAAACAAAATCCAAGAGCATTCTACTATCGAAATGATATGCAAAACGTCTCAGGTTTGCCCGCAGAGCATTTACAGGATCTATCATGCCATTTTGTCTACTTCTAAAACAGTAGGCACCATTCTGATGCATTTAAAATTAGTTTACAGTTGTTTCTGTACAATCTAAAGCATTCTGCAATTAGTGTATACTAATTATAATATGTAACGCACTGCTAGTAGGCATTCCAAGACCATTAAGCGATCGCGCTCAATTTCCGAAGTAACGCTACTTAAATAAACAAAATCCAAGAACATTTTAGAATCGAAATGATTTGCAAAACGTCTCAGATCGCCCGCCAGAGCATTTATAGGTTCTATCATGCCATTTTCTCTACTTCTAAAAACAGTAGGTACCATTCTGATGCATTTAAAATTAGTTTACAGTTGTTTCCTGTACAATCTAAAGCATTCTGCAATTAGTGTATACTAATTATAATATGTAACGTACTGCTAGTAGCATTCCGACACCATTAAGCGATCGCGCTCAATTACCGAAGTAACGCTACTTAAATAAACAAAATCCAAGAGCATTTCGACTATCGAAATGATTTGCAAACGTCTCAGATCGCCCGCCAGAGCATTTACAGGTTTTTATCATGCATTTTGTCTACTTCCTAAAACAGTAGGTACCATTCTGATGCATTTAAAATTAGTTTACAGTTGTTTTTGTACAATCTACAGCATTCTGAAATTAGTGTATACTAATTATAATATGTAACGTACTGCTAGTAGCATTCCGAGACCATTAAGCGATCGCGCTCAATTACCGAAGTAACGCTACTTAAATAAACAAAATCCAAGAACATTTTTACAATCGAATGATTTGCAAAACGTCTCAGATCGCCCGCCAGAGCATTTATAGGTTCTATCATGCCATTTTGTCTACTTCTAAAACAGTAGGTACCATTCTGATGCATTTAAAATTAGTTTACAGTTGTTTCTGTACAATCTACAGCATTCTGCAATAAGTGTATATTAATTATAATATGTAACATACTGCTAGTAGCATTCCGAGACCATTAAGCGATCGCGCTCAATTACCGAAGTAACGCTACTTAAATAAACAAAATCCAAAAGCATTTCGACAATCGAAATGATTTGCAAAACGTCTCAGATCGCCCGCGAGAGCATTTACAGGTTCTATCATGCCATTTTGTCTACTTCTAAAACGGGGGGTGTCATTCTGATGCATTTAAAATTAGTTTACAGTTGTTTCTGTACAATCTACAGCATTCTGCAATTAGTGTATACTAATTATAATATGTAACGTACTGCTAGTAGCATTTCGAGACTATTATGCGATCGCGCTCAGTCACTGAAATTGCACTACTAAAGTAAACAAAATTCAAGGGCGTTTCTACTATCGAAATGATATGCAAAACGTCTCAGAACGTCCGCCAGAGCGTTTTAAAGGATCTAGCATGCCATTTTGTCTACTTCTAAAACGGGTGGTGCCATTCTGATGCATTTAAAATTAGTTTACAGTTGTTTCTGTACAATCTACAGCATTCTGCAATAACTGTATAATAATTATAATATGTAACGTACTAGTACGCGAAGTAGCGCTACTAAAATAATCAGAGCGTTTCTACTTACGAAATGATATGCAAAACATCACAGATCATCAACCAGAGCCTGTACAGGTTCTAACGCGCCATTTGTCTACTTCTAAAACAGTAGGTGCCATTCTGATGCATTTAAAATTAATTTACGGTTTGTTTCTGCACAATCTTTAACATTCTGCAATAACTATATATTAATCATAATATGTTACGTACCGCTAGTAGCTTTCTGAGACCATTAAGCGATCGCGCTCAATTACCGAAGTAACGCTACTTAAATAACAAAATCCAAGAGCATTTCTACTTTCGAAATGATATGCAAAACGTCTCAGTTCGCCCGCCAGAGCATTTACAGGTTCTATCATGCCATTTGTCTACTTCTAAAACGGGGGGTGCATTCTGATGCATTTAAAATTAGTTTACAGTTGTTTCTGTACAATCTACAGCATTCTGCAATTAGTGTATACTAATTATAATATGTAATGTACTGCTAGTAGCATTCCGAGACCATTAAGCGATCGCGCTCAATTACCGAAGGTAACGCTACTTAAATAAACAAAATCCGAAGAGCATTTCTACTATCGAAATGATATGCAAAACGTCTCAGTTCGCCCGCCAGAGCATTTACAGGTTCTATCATGCCATTTTGTCTACATCTAAAACAGTAGGCACCATTCTGATGCATTTAAAATTGGTTTACAGTTGTTTCTGTACAATCTAAAGCATTCTGCAATAAGTGTATATTAATTATAATATGTAACGTACTGCTAGTAGCATTCCTAGACCATTAAGCGATCGCGCTCAATTACCGAAGTAACGCTACTTAAATAAACAAAATCCAAGAACATTTTTACAATCGAAATGATTTGCCAATCGTCTCAGATCGCCCGCCAGAGCATTTACAGGTTCTATCATGCCATTTTGTCTACTTCTAAAACAGTAGGTACCATTCTGATGCATTTAAAATTAGTTTACAGTTGTTTCTGTACAATCTACAGCATTCTGCAATAAGTGTATATTAATTATAATATGTAACGTACTGCTAGTAGCATTCCGAGACCATTAAGCGATCGCGCTCAATTACCGAAGTAACGCTACTTAAATAAACAAAATCCAAAAGCATTTCGACTATCGAAATAATTTGCAAAACGTCTCAGATCGCCCGCCAGAGGTATTTACAGGTTCTATCATGCCATTTTGTCTACTTCTAAAACGGGGGGTGCCATTCTGATGCATTTAAAATTAGTTTACAGTTGTTTCTGTACAATCTACAGCATTCTGCAATTAGTGTATACTAATTATAATATGTAACGTACTGCTAGTAGCATTTCGAGACCATTAAGCGGTCGCGCTCAATCACTGAAATTTCACTTCTAAAGTAAACAAAATTCAAGGGCTTTTCTACTATCGAAATGATATGCAAAACGTCTCAGAACGTCCGCCAGAACGTTAAAAGGATCTAGCATGCCATTTTGTCTACTTCTAAACGGGGGGTGCCATTCTGATGCATTTAAATTAGTTTACAGTTGTTTCTGTACAATCTACAGCATTCTGCAATAACTGTATAATAATTATAATATGTAACGTACTAGTCCGAAGTAGCGCTACTAAAATAATCCAAGAGCGTTTCTACTTACGAAATGATATGCAAAACATCACAGATCATCAACCAGAGCCTGTACAGGTTCTAAGGCGCCATTTGTCTACTTCTAAAACAGTAGGTGCCATTCTGATGCATTTAAAATTAATTTACGGTTGTTTCTGCACAATCTTTAACATTCTGCAATAACTGTATATTAATCATAATATGCTACGTACTACTAGTAGCTTTCTGAGACCATTAAGCGATCGCGCTCAATTACCAAAGTAACGCTACTTAAATAAACAAAATCCAAGAGCATTTCTACTTTCGAAATGATATGCAAAACGTCTCAGTTCACACGCCAGAGCATTTACAGGTTCTATCATGCCATTTTGTCTACTTCTAAAACGGGGGGTGCCATTCTGATGCATTTAAAATTAGTTTACAGTTGTTTCTGAACAATCTACAGCATTCTGCAATTAGTGTATACTAATTATAATATGTAACGTACTGCTAGTAGCATTCCGAGACCATTAAGCGATCGCGCTCAATTACCGAAGTAACGCTACTTAAATATACAAAATCCAAGAGCGTTTCTACTATCGAAATGATATGCAAAACGTCTCAGTTCGCCCGCCAGAGCAGTTACAGGTTCTATCATGGCATTTTGTCTACTTCTAAAACAGTAGGCACCATTCTGATGCATTTAAAATTAGTTTACAGTTGTTTCTGTACAATCTACAGCATTCTGCAATTAGTGTATACTAATTATAATATGTAACGTACTGCTAGTAGCATTCCGAGACCATTAAGCGATCGCGCTCAATTACCGAAGTAACGCTACTTAAATATACAAAATCCAAGAGCGTTTCTACTATCGAAATGATATGCAAAACGTCTCAGTTCGCCCGCCAGAGCATTTACAGGTTCTATCATGCCATTTTGTCTACTTCTAAAACAGTAGGCACCATTCTGATGCATTTAAAATTAGTTTACAGTTGTTTCTGTACAATCTACAGCATTCTGCAATTAGTGTATATTAATTATAATATGTAACGTACTGCTAGTAGCATTCCTAGACCATTAAGCGATCGCGCTCAATTACCGAAGTAACGCTACTTAAATAAACAAAATCCAAGAGCATTTCGACTATCGAAATGATTTGCAAAACGTCTCAGATCGCCCGCCAGAGCATTTACAGGTTCTATCATGCCATTTTGTCTACTTCCAAAACAGTAGGTACCATTCTGATGCATTTAAAATTAGTTTACAGTTGTTTCTGTACAATCTACAGCATTCTGCAATTAGTGTATACTAATTATAATATGTAACGTACTGCTAGTAGCATTCCGAGACCATTAAGCGATCGCGCTCAATTACCGAAGTAACGCTACTTAAATAAACAAAATCCAAGAACATTTTTACAATCGAAATGATTTGCAAAACGTCTCAGATCGCCCGCCAGAGCATTTACAGGTTCTATCATGGCCATTTTCTCTACTTCTAAAACAGTAGGTACCATTCTGATGCATTTAAAATTAGTTTACAGTTGTTTCTGTACAATCTACAACATTCTGCAATAAGTGTATACTAATTATAATATGTAACGTACTGCTAGTAGCATTCCGAGACCATTAAGCGATCGCGCTCAATTACCGAAGTAACGCTCCTTAAATAAACAAAATCCAAAAGCATTTCGACTATCGAAATGATTTGCAAAACGTCTCAGATCGCCCGCCAGAGTATTTACAGGTTCTATCATGCCATTTTGTCTACTTCTAAAACGGGGGGTGCCATTCTGATGCATTAAAAATAGTTTACAGTTGTTCTGTACAATCTACAGCATTCTGCAATTAGTGTATACTAATTATAATATGTAACGTACTGCTAGTAGCATTTCGAGACCATTAAGCGATCGCGCTCAATCACTGAAATTGCACTACTAAAGTAAACAAAATTCAAGGGCGTTTCTACTATCGAAATGATATGCAAAACGTCTCAGAACGTCCGCCAGAGCGTTTAAAGGATCTAGCATGCCATTTTGTCTACTTCTAAAACGGGGGGGTGCCATTCTGATGCATTTAAAATTAGTTTACAGTTGTTTCTGTACAATCTACAGCATTCTGCAATAACTGTATAATAATTATAATATGTAACGTACTAGTACCGAAGTAGCGCTACTAAACTAATCCAAGAGCGTTTCTACTTACGAAATGATATGCAAAACATCACAGATCATCAAACCAGAGCCTGTACAAGTTCTAACGCGCCATTTGTCTACTTCTAAAACAGTAGGTGCCATTCTGATGCATTTAAAATTAATTTACGGTTGTTTCTGCACAATCTTTAATATTCTGCAATAACTGTATATTAATCATAATATGTTACGTACTGCTAGTAGCTTTCTGAGACCATTAAGCGGTCGCGCTCAATCACTGAAATAGGACTACTAAAATAAACAAAATTCAAGGGCGTTTCTACTATCGAATTGATATGCAATAGGTCTCAGAAGGTCGCCAGAGCGTTTAATGGATCTAGCATGCCATTTTGTCTACATCTAAAATAGTAGCTGCCATTCTGATACATTTAAAATTAGTTTGCAGCTGTTTCTGTACAATCTACAGCACTCTGCAATAACTGTATATTAATTATAATATGTAACGTACTGCTAGTAGCATTCCGAGACAATTAAGCGTTCGCGCTCAATCACCGAAGTAGCGCTACTAAAATAATCAAAATTCAAGAGCGTTTCTACTTACGAAATGATCTGCAAACATCACAGATCATCCGCCAGAGCGTTTACAGGTTCTAACGCACCATTTGTCTACTTCTAAAACAGTAGGTGCCATTCTGATGCATTTAAAATTAGTTTACGGTTGTTTCTGCACAATCTTTAGCATTCTGCAATAATTGTCTATTAATCATAATATGTTACGTATTGCTAGTAGCTTTCTGAGACCATTAAGCGGTCGCGCTCAATCACTGAAATAGCACTACTAAAATAAATAAAATTCAAGGGCGGTTCTACTATCGAAATGATATGCAAAACATCTCTGAACGTCCGCCAGAGCGTTTAAAGTATCTAGGATGCTATTTTGTCTACATCTAAAATAGTAGCTACCATTCTAATGCTTTTAAAATTAGTTTACGGTTGTTTCTGTACCATCTCTAGCATTCTGCAATAAGTGTATATTAATTATAATATGTAACGTACTGCTAGTAGCATTCCGAGGCCAGTAAGCGATCGCGCGGAATCACCGAAGTAGCGCTACTTAAATATACAAATCCAAGGACATTTCTTACTATCGAAATGATATGCAAAACGTCTCAGTTCGCCCTCGCCAGAGCATTTACAGGTTCCATCATGCCATTTTGTATGCTTCTATAACGGTGGGTGTCATTCTGATGCATTTAAAATTAGTTTACAGTTGTTTTTGTACAATCTACAGCATTCTGCAATAAGTGTATATTAATTATAATATGTAACGTACTGCTAGTAGCATTTCGAGACTATTAAGCGATCGCGCTCAATTACCGAAGTAACGCTACTTAAATAAACAAAATCCAAGAGCATTTTTACTATCGAAATGCTATGCAAAACGTCTCAGATCGCCCGCCAGAGCATATGCAGGTTCTATCATGTCATTTTGTCTACTTCTAAAACAGTAGGTACCATTCTGATGCATTTAAAATTAGTTTACGGTTGTTTTTGCACAATCTTTAGCATTCTGCAATAACTGTCTATTAATCATAATATGTTAAGTACTGCTAGTAGCTTTCTGAGACCACTAAGCGGTCGCGCTCAATCACTGAAATAGCACTACTAAAATAAATAAATTCAAGGTCGTTTCTACAATCGAAATGATATGCAAAACATCTCAGAACGTCCGCCAGAGCGGTTAAAGGATCTAGCATGCCATTTTTTCTAATTCTAAAATAGTAGCTGCCATTCTGATGCATTTAAAATTAGTTTACGGTTGTTTCTGTACAATCTCTAGCATTCTGCAGTATGGGTATATTAATTATAATATGTAACGTACTGCTAGTAGCATTCCAAGACCAGTAAGCGGTCGCGCTCAATCACCGAAGTAGCGCTACTTAAATAACCAAAATCCAAGAGTATTTCTACTATCGAAATGATATGCAAAACGTCTCAGATCGCCCGCCATAGCATTTACAGGTTCTATCATGCCATTTTGTATACTTCTAAAACGGTGGGTGCCATTCGGATGCATTTAAAATTAGTTTACAGTTGTTTCTGTACAATCTACAGCATTCTGCAATAAGTGTATATTAATTATAATATGTAACGTACTGCTAGTAGCATTCCGAGACCATTAAGCGATCGCTCTACATCACCGAAATAGCGCTACTAAAATAAACAAATTCCAAGAGCGGTTCTACTTACAAAATGATATGCAAAACATCACAGATCGTCCGCCAGAGCGTTTACAGGTTCTAACGCGCCATTTGTCTACTTCTAAAACATTCTGATGCATTTAAAATTAGTTTACGGTTGTTTCTGCACAATTTTTAGCTTTCAGCAATAACTTTCTATTAATCATAATATGTTACGTTCTGCTAGTAGCTTTCTGAGACCATTAAGCGGTCGCGCTCAGTCACTGAAATAGCACTACTAAAATAAACAAAATTCAAGGCCGTTTCTACTATCGAAATGATATGCAAAACGTCTCAGAACGCCCGCCAGAGCGTTTAAAGAATCTATCATGCCATTTTGTCTATATCTAAAATAGTAACTGCCATTCTGTACATTTAACATTAGTTTACAGCTATTTCTGTACAATCTACAGCATTCTGCAATAACTGTATATTAATTATAATATGTAACGTACTGTTAGTAGCATTCCGAGACCATTAAGCGATCGCGCTCAACCATCGAAGTAGCACTACTAAAATAAACAAAATTCAAGGGCGTTCTACTATCGAAATGATATGCAAAACGTCTCAGAACGCCCGCCAAAGCGTTTAAAGTATCTAGCATGCCATTTTGTCTACATCTAAAATAGTAGCTGCCATTCTGATACATTTAAAATTAGTTTACAGATGTTTCTGTACAATCTACAGTATTCTGCAATAACTGTATATTAATTATAATATGTAACGTACTGCTAGTAGCATTCCGAGACTATTAAGCGTTTGCGCTCAATCACCGAAGTAGCGCTACTAAAATAATCAAAATCCAAGAGCGTTTCCACTTACAAAATGATATGCAAAACATTACAGATCATCCGCCAGAGCGTTTACAGTGTCTAACGAGCCATTTGTCTACTACTAAAACAGTAGGTGCCATTCTGATGGATTTAAAATTAGTTTACGGTTGTTTCTGCACAATCTTTAGCATTCTGCAATAACTGTATATTAATTATAATATGTAACGTACTGCTAGTAGCATTCCGAGAACATTAAGCGGTCGCGCTCAATCACTGAAATAGCACTACTAAAATAAACAAAATTCAAGGGCGTTTCTACTATCGAAATGATATGCATAACATCTCAGAACGTCAAAGGTTCTAGCATGCCATTTTGTCTACATCTAAAATAGTAGCTGCCATTCTGTTACATTTAAAATTAGTTTACGGTTGTTTCTGCACAATCTTTAGCATTCTGCAATAACTGTCTATTAATCATAATATGTTACGTACTGCTAGTAGCTTTCTGAGACCATTAAGCGGTCGCGCTCAGTAACTGGAATAGCACTACTAAAATAAACAAAATTCAACTGCGTTACTACTATCGAAATGATATGCAAAACGTCTCAGAACGTCCGCCAGAGCGTTTAAATTATCTAGCATGCCATTTTGTCTACATCTAAAATAGTAGCTGCCATTCTGATACATTTAAAATTAGTTTACAGCTGTTTCTGTACAATCTACAGCATTCTGCAATAACTGTATATTAATTATAATATGTAACGAACTGCTAGTAGCATTCCGAGATCATTAAGCGATCGCGCTCAACCTTCGAAGTAGTACTACTAAAATAAACAAAATTCAAGGGCGTTTCTGCTATTGAAATGATATGCAAAACATCTCAGAACGTCCGCCAGAACTTGTAAAGTATCTAGCATGCCATTTTGTCTACATCTAAAATAGTATCTGCCATTCTGATACATTTAAAATTAGTCTACAGCTGTTTTTGTACATTCTACAGCATTCTGCAATAACTGTATATTAATTATAATATGTAACGTACTGCTAGTAGCATTCCGAGACCATTAAGCGTTCGCGCTCAATCACCGAAGTAGCGCTACTAAAATAATCAAAATCCAAGAGCCTTTCCACTTACGAAATGATATGCAAAACATTACAGATCATCCGCCAGAGCGTTTACAGGTTCTAACGCGCCATTTGTCTACTTCTAAAACAGTAGGTGCCACTCTGATGCATTTAAAATTAGTTTACGGTTGTTTCTGCACAATCTACAGCATTCTGCAAGAACTTGTTACACGATAAATTGCTCATTAAGACCCCATGGGATGCTCGTAGCAGTGTCCGCCCCTTGCACGTACCCCCACAGCTCAAATGCTCCGGCCAGAACTCAATCGCGTGGGAGGGTTCACAGGTTTAGGGTGCGTCTTGGGGCGAAATGCCACGACGGGGTGTCGATATCGGGTTATTAAGACAAAGTTATGGGGCGCCACGACATTTGAATGATGTTAAGATTGATAATTAACTGACGACCGTTCAAAAGTCGAAAACCAATCGCCGTAGCGTTGCGTTGCACTCCAAGGGGCACTCCCACGGCACTGGCTTTTACACCTACCTTTTGGGTGTTCTTTCTCCAGTTGCTTAGGCCCTATACAAAGGAATACATACACAACGCAACAAGAAACTCAATTCTTGTCAGTCACAAAAATGCACAAATAATTGAAATGAAAGACAATACGTAAATTAAAAATGGGTAATCTATTGCCATACTAGTTAGAGAATTTGGAAAAGATGCCCGATGGCTTAAATTATGCTGCAATATGCGAGAGCAGAATGCGGAATTACACATAGGTTCTTAACGAAAATCGGGAGTCTTAACGCCCCCTTTACTTAAAGAGATTGACCCCGAAAGTCTCTTGAGTGGTCCAAAGAAAACCGAGACGACCGAGCTACACCTGACCCCAAATCACATTCCACGTGCGATCAGAGCTTACACGGGCCAAAAACAAGGCATAGGCGGTAGAAAGCCCAATGCCAAAACGATTATTGGCTGATAGAATGTACCTGTGAGTAAGGGAAGGGGTAATTAACGTCCAAGGGACCGAAACGGAGGTATGGGCTTAGGTATAGGAACATACCGGTCAACGCCGGTAAGTCTACAGAAGACCCAAAGGGGAAACAACACACGCGGCGTGAACGGGAACGGCAGGTGCCAATGCACCCGCGGGCAACGACTCGTTGTCGAGCTAAGCAATAAGGAAATTACTGAAGGGGACTCCGAAACGGGAACGGAAAACAGCAAAGATAGACCAAAAGGTAAGGTACCTCTATGGTATAAAAGGTGCGCAAAGCGCAGAACCGCTACGTAGCTAACAAAAGGTACGGAAGGTAGGGATTGAAGATCGGTACCTCCCACGAAAGAGCTCCTCCGTCGCTCAATCGTGACGGACACCACATGCTACCGCCCCCGGTAGATAAAGCTATACCAGCAAAACGTGACGAGTTCACAAAGCATCGACAACTAAGGCAACCGGTAAGGACAGAGTTGCACCCCCAAAAGAATTACGCACTCTGGCTACTAGATAGGGCGCGAAAGGTGTGAAGTGAGAAGAGGAAGAAGAAAGACTGGATACGGCAGTGGAAAATACGGAAATTCGGGTCGGACCTGGTGGTTCGCAGAAGGCTAGTATCCATTCCCTGGACCACGGAAGACGGGCGACATTGAACAAGTTGTCCCAAAAGGAATGGTACTCCACCAGGGGTCCACTAAACGACCAAGTTTGGTCCCCTCGGCAAACCAAACAAACACTTACCATAAGACACGAAAAATACGACAGTCTCACCGGCAGGCTCGACTGTCCCTCCACACTACGAAAACCGACCATGCCCGAAACAGGCATGGCACGTACTGCGGAGATAGGCACGAAACACCGACTGGACCTGAACACCGGGCCCATGGCTACCGCCTAACAGCACGGTTTCGGAAGGTGGAAAATAAAGATACGCAAAGGGGTTGGTAGTCGTCGCCGGGACACGGTTGATAGAACTGAGAGAAGAAAATAAAGGTAAAGATAGTGTGCAGCGAAGAAGAATGTGACCCAACGGGGTCGTTTGGTTGAACCAAACTGAATGCTTGAAGCACTCGTCGAGATCGGGTAAAATGAAGTCTTACACCTGCATAAGTTTCCGTCCAACCTACCAATCGAACACAGGGATCAATTCCCAAGAAGGTAGTGTGATACCAACCGAGAAATTAGTCGCAAATATGGGCTTGTCAAAGATCGGGTAAAACGTCTTACGCCCGAGCACAATTCCGTCCAACCGACCAAGGGAACTCAGGGAAAAATGCTTGCAAAGATTGCAACCAATAAATAAAAAGGGGAAATATAAGGGAGCCCAGGGTTTCGTCCACGATCCACCTGGAGAGGGCACGCTGCGCGTCACGGGATCGGCGCATTGTGTAATTCCCACAGCAGATGTTATTATTCGTGAGCAAAGATGAGCAACCCAAAAATAGGGGAAAAAGGGGAATAGTGACCTGAGGTCGAAGTCATTGAAGGACAACGAACGACAAGAATTTAGTCGCCCGTCGGATTAGGTTTTAAGTCTTTAGCATGCCAGACGCCTTTAGAAGCGCCAGTTTGATCCGATAATTCGTACGTGGCAAGCGAAACTTTTCGTTGAATATAAAAAGGTCCTACAAATTTAGGTGCTAGTTTAGCGTTAAAATGTTTAGTCGCGTCGGAGAGTACGTGATTGCGACGCCACACGGTATCACCAACGTTAAAGTGAGCGGGACGCCTACGCAGATCGTACGTTGCCTTTGCGGCTTTATACGCGGTATCTAAGCGCTTAACGATATCCTGATAGAGAGACTTCAACGCGGGAGCCCGTTGTACTAGGGCTTTACGGTCTGCTACCTGAATTTGTTCGGAACCATCCGTCTCGATAGGGTTGTCGGGGTCATTTCCCTCCAACTGGATTTCTCTACCAAAATTTGCGAAATAAGGAGTCAGTCCGGTGACTTCATGGATAGCGGTACGTACGGCGCAAACAACTTTTGAAAGATATTTATCCCAATCACGATGATTGTCCTTTACGTAAGATGCTAGCATTGTCTTCAACACTCGATTCACCCGTTCTACCGGATTGGCTTGTGCGTGATAATAGGCGTTAAAGATGATTTTTGACTTATAGGTGTCCGTTATATGTCGGAACTCCTTACTACGGAACTGTACACCGTTATCAACCAGTACAAACTGAGGTGCTCCAAAAAGTAAGAAAACATTGTCTTCGATCAATCGTGAAACTGTAGCCGCAGTAGCGGTACGCATCGGGAAGAATAGCGTGAATTTCGTGAAATAATCGGCGATCGATAGAATGTACACGTATCCCTTTTTAGAGCGGGGTAAAGGTCCTACAATGTCAATGGAAACCATCTGCCAAGGTTTTGTAGCGATCGGGTGTCGACACATTAGGCCAGCAGGACGTTTTTGTTCGGGTTTTTGGGACAAACACGTGGTGCAATGGTTTACGTAGCGTACTACGTCGGCTTTAAGTTTGGGCCAATAATAGTGTTGGGCGATGCGACCAACGGTTTTAAAGATCACTAAATCGCCTGCGGTAGGCTCGTCGTGATTTTTTCGCAAGATTTCGGCACGTTGGGGTTTAGGAATGACTCTTTTCTAACTATCCCCGTCATTAAGGTCTGGGTACTTGACATTAACATGTTTAAACAACTCGTTGTTGTCCACTTTCCAATTTGGGAACGCAAAGGGTTTTTCGGCTACGCGTTGACGCATTCGTCTATACCATCGGTCAGTTTAACCAACAGGAGGTACAGGTTCGATAGGGTCGGGATCGATAGGGTTGGCCTCATCGGGATCTGGTACTGAGACAACATCGACGACCGGTACAGCGCGGGATAGCGCATCAGGAACGACATGGTCTTTACCCTTGCGATGCTTGATGGTGAAGTCATATTGTTGAATACGGACGGCCCAACGGGCAAGTCTACCCGTAGGTTCTTTAAGATTGTTAAGCCATATCAACGAATGGTGATCGGTAATTACCATGAAATGGGTGCCTTCGAGGTAAGGTCGAAGTTTTTCAATAGCCCAAAGAACAGCTAAGCATTCACGTTCTGTGACCGAAAAGTTTCGTTCCGGTTTCGTTAGGGTGCGACTAATGTAGCAAATCACTTGCTCATGGCCATCGATGGTCTGAGTCAAAACGGCTCCGATGCCAATATTAGAAGCATCCGTTTGAACAGTGAACGGAAGACTGAAATCAGGGCACGTTAAAATGGGTGCGGATACCAAACAATTTTTGATGGTAGCGAACGCGAGTTCACACGACTCGGTCCACTCGAACTTCTGATACTTCTTCAACAGAGACGTTAGAGGTGCGATAATTGACGAAAAATTTGGAATAAATCGCCGGTACCAAGAAGCCATACCGACCACTCGTCGGATTTCAGAAACGCTCTTAGGCTGGGGTAAATTCAGAATCGCGGATATCTTGTCCGGATCGACCAGGAGTCCTTGAGCGTTAACGACATATCCTAAGTATCGCAACTCAGGTTGACAAAAATGGCACTTGTCACGTCCCAATGTTAAGCCTGCGTCCTGTAGACGCTGCAAAACCTCATTAAGGATTTCTAGATGCTTTTCAAATGACGGGGTACAAATGATCACATTATCAAGGTATACGAAAACGTATGGTTCGAGTTCGGGGCCTAAGACATGGTCGACAAATCGTTGCCATGTGGCTGCTGCATTATGCAATCCGAACGGCATACGCGTAAACTGGTACAAACCACGTCCAGGCACTGTAAAAGCTGTCAGTTCCTTTGACTCATCACTCATTTTGATTTGCCAATAAGCCGACTTGATATCCAAAGATGTTATAAAACGCGCGTCACGTAGACGGTCCAAAATTGACGCAACATAGGGTAATGGGTACGCGTCCTTGTCAGTGGCACTATTAAGTTTCCGAAAGTCAACACAAAACCGATAGGAACCATCCTTTTTCTTTACCAGCAAAATAGGGCTCGACCAAGCTGATCGTGAGCGTTCTACAACACCTGTTTTAAGCATTTTATCTAGTTCGTTGTCGATTGCTTGTCAATTGCCTGCTTAATAAATTTAGTCGAGTTAGTGAAAATGCGCGTCGACGTCGCTCGACCGTTCAACGTCTCGCGGAACCGTTTCCCTGCCTCTTAGATCCTGCTTTGCAGCGTGGGCACGTATTAACGGTTACTTCCGGTTTACCACATCGATAACAAAATTTCTTTCCGCGGGGATGCGGACATACGCTGGCCCTATGGCCTGACTCATCACAGTTCCAAATGTTAATTTTGGTGTCGGGTTACGAGTACTATTCTCACTTGTCGAAGCGCGAGGTGCTTCAATGGTAGCGACACGTTCAGTCGTTTCGACAACAGAGGTTGTCTCCACATACGCGAGATCGGTTTCAAGGTCAGCCTTCTTTCGAGTCGGCGGTACGTATGTTTCAATCGCATAGCGACGTTCCTAGATTTTTCGACCGTACTGTAGTAATTCATTAATGGAACGAATATCCGTTAGTCCTAGTTGAGTCTGATACAACGGCGAAATATTACGCAGCATGATCCGCAACTGCTTTTCTTCCGGTACGCTTTCCGTTAAACGCGAAAACATGGTGCACAACACGGCAATATAAATTCCCATAGTCTCCGACGAACCTTGAGTACGACGCCTAATTTCGTCTAGTAATCGCTCATCGTAGTCAGTTGGTTAAAATTCCAATCGCAAAAGTCGCACTAAATCATGCCAATCGGTAGGTATTGTTCTATTGGCTCGATACCACAGTAACGCGTTACCCGAAAATAAATCAATAGCCTGCGTAAATAATTCGTCCTCGGTAAGGTTCCTAGCCAATCGTAATTTATTAGCACGTTCGATGAAAGCATTCACCGATAATCCTTTTTGGTCGCCTGAAAATTGTAAATTCCATTGCGAAACAGGAGTGGCTTTATATGAAATTGTTCGTGGCGTTAGTGAGACTTTACTCGGGGTTGTCGTTACTGAAGTTAATGACGTAGTCGTTGTTGAGGTGGCAGTAGGCGTAACGGTTGCTAACGTAGCACTACTGGTAGTCGTGGTGCCAAAACTTGAAGGTGCCGGGTCTGTCTCGAGCGCAGCTACAGCTGAAACGAGTTTAATTTGTTTAATCTCATACCCGGAACGCATAAGAGACAACGCGGCGAATAATGTATCTTCCGTAGCCTTTTCCACTGCCGTTACTGTCGGACAATTAGTAAGTCGTCCTAACCCGTGACAAAATTTTGTTTCAATAGCCGCCGCCAATTCTTTGGTCGGGTCCGCTAAGTAAGCTTGAATTTTTGTTTCTGTTTCCTCGGTCAAAAATGTTACTGCTGCAACATCCTCCTCAAACGTATAAGGGTACGCCGGTCTCGTTACTTTTTCCATGCGTCCCTCATCTTTTAACACGTCACGTAACCGAGAGCGCAAAAGGGTCACCGTACCGGTGGCATCATGGCCTCTAATTCGCAACTCATACTCCGCTTCTGCTCGAAGTAAACGTTCAATATGCATTTTCAAAACCATTTTGAAGATTGGGCAAAGGAAAACAGAAAGGTTTCAATACGTAAGGGTGCAATAACCAATGTTTAGTTAATAGGACTCTTAACACAAGAAGGCAAAACGACCTCAACCGAAAATTATCAAAAAGAAACAAGAAAAGATAAAGAAACACCAAAGTGAAAGTCTTTACTCAAAGGAAAACAAGAGAAAACAAGTGAAAACAAAGAAAAAACAAGAAAAGACAAATAGGAAACAAATAAAAACACGAAAAAACAAATAGAAATCAATAAACGACAAGAAAAAACAAATAGGAAACGCAAGAAAACAAGAAAAAACGCACGATAACCCACAAGGGATAAGAAAAGACACTAAAAGAAACAAAGTGACAAGAAAAAACATATGGAAAACAAATGAAAACGGTCTTGTTATTGTTTTCACAAAGGCATAAAGTCATACGTTGAATTACGACGCCTAAACAAAGAAAAAAACAAAGCCGGCAGAACGTTAACGACAAAAACAAAGCTTCACGTTGCAGGGCGCCAATTAAGCTGTTACACGATAAATTGCTCATTAAGACCCCATGGGATGCTCGTAGCAGTGTCCGCCCCTTGCACGTACCCCCACAGCTCAAATGCTCCGGCCAGAACTCATTCGCGTGGGAGGGTTCACAGGTTTTGGGGTGCGTCTTGGGGCGAAATGCCACGACGGGGTGTCGATATCGGGTTATTAAGACAAAGTTATGGGGCGCCACGACATTTGAAAGATGTTAAGATTGATAATTAACTGACGACCGGTCAAAAGTCGTAAACCAATCGCCATAGCGTTGCGTTGCACTCCAAGGGGCACTCCCACGGCACTGGCTTTTACACCTACCTTTTGGGTGTCCTTTCTCCAGTTGCTTAAGCCCTATACAAAAAAATACATACACAACGCAACAAGAAACTCAATTCTTGTCAGTCACAAAAATGCACAAATAATTGAAATGAAAGACAATATGTAAATTAAAAATGGGTAATCTATTGCCATACTAGTTAGAGAATTTGGAAAAGATGCCCGATGGCTTAAATTATGCTGCAATATGCGGGAGCAGAATGCGGAATTACACATAGGTTCTTAACGAAAATCGGGAGTCTTAACAAACTGTATATTATTTATAATATGCAACGTACTGCTAGTAGCATTCCGAGACCATTAAGCGTTCGCGCTCAATCACCGAAGTAGTGCTACTAAAATAATCAAAATCCAAGAGCGTTTCTACTTACGAAATGATATGCAAAACGTCACATATCGTCCGCCAGAGCGTTTACAGGTTCTAGCGTGGCATTTGTCTACTTCTAAAACAGTAGGTGCCATTCTGATGCATTTAAAATTAGTTTACAGCTGTTTCTGTATAATCTGCATCATTCTGCAATAACTGCTTGTTTAGGAACCAAACATAAATTTTAATCCTTTTAATTTAATTAGGCGTATATGTCACAAACACATATTGCATACGGAAAATGCTTAACAAAGCGTCAGCAGTAATGTAATCAGTGCTCGAATGACCCGGTGAACAGCCTGCAATTCTGCACTCTGCAAGTTTGTTTATTATGAAATTAGACACGCACGTAGAAATAACAGCTTGAACTAGGGCAAATATTAAACTTTGTAAGCTAAGTCAGTATTTTTATATGTATAAATAGAAAAGAACTAGTCATTAAATTAATACAGTTTAAACTCTTGTTTCACTGTGTTTACGCTGCCCAAACGGACCCCAGGTCTTTTGGTACATCATCTCGTGTGAGACCGCACGAGACCGTTGGGTTGCACCTTTTTTAATTCCTGCACCCCTAAGACATATCCTATAATTTGTCCAAAAAAAAAATTCATACAGTCCACTACAAGCTCCACCCTGAACATTTTGATTCTTCGAGCCATTAAAACGTTCCTGCCCCTAGTATCTGATGTTTCGAGCCTTTCAACGTTCCTGCCCCTAGCATTTGGTCCAGTAATCCCTTAAACGTACCAGCCCTCTTCGAACAAGACCGTTACGATGGCGCAGCGACGGGAGATTTTCAAAACCCAAGAAGATTTAGCAGAATCCATTCGCAGGCAGATTATCAACGTGAAGAAGGATAGCCCATCAAGAAAAAATGCAGCATATATCACCGCTCGCAGATCCACCCTAAAACAACTTTCGGAAGAATTTGAGGCCAACCATTCAGACCTGGCGAAGGAAGTCGAGGAAGAACACCCTTATTTTAAAAACAATTTTTTTTAGCAAACTAAAGACGTTTACAATGAAGGGGTTGCCCTGCTCGACAAGTGTGAAGAAAATCTAGCCACACTAGGTAAAAGTTTACAGCAGCCAGTAGCGCCAAAAGAGGACACGACCACAGTTGCTGACAAGGAGGGACAGAGCCGAATAAGAAGGCTACAGATCAAGTTAAATTCACTCCAAAGCGACATTCAGGAAGTCTGTAATAGGTTGAATGAGTAATGCAGTAAAAGGTATTACGAATACAACATTAAGAACATCAAGGATGATTGGGATGACATCAGAGCTCTAAACGAGGAGATATTATCCCACGGTAGCTACGACGACAAGGAGTTCCACGAGACCAACAAGATGGTCAACGAAATAATTGTGCTCCTGTACCAGCACATCCAGGATGAAGAGGTTCAAAGTGTCAAGAAAAACAGCCATGCGAATATAGTGTTACCTGCTCTCAAAATTCCAGTTTTTGAAGGGACCTACGAAGCATGGCCTAGCTTTCATAACATTTGTCGAAGAATTGTTTATAAAAACCCACGACTAAGTAAGGGGAAAAAATGCAGTACTTGAAGTCGCAGTTACGAGGGGAAGCCAGCAAGTTAGTGCAACACCTGTAGGCAACTGAAGCCAATTACGAGTCTGCATGGTTCATTATAAGAAACAGATACGACAACACCAGGCTGCTACTCGCGAAGTATTTGGATGACATATTCAACCAGGCAACCCTGTCGAACGAATCTGCAGAGGGGATCAAGAAACTCCATGACACGACTGCAGAATGCCTAAGAGCAATTGAGAACTTAGGATTTGAAACGGCCACATGGGGGCCTATCATGTGCCATATAGTGACACGAAAATTGGACAAGGAAACCAATAGACTATATGAGCAGTCATTAACGGCACCAAGAGAGGTGCAAAAATTCGAGCAGCTACTGAATTTCTTAGGAACAAGATTTCAGTCGCTGGAAGCTGTGCAAAGACGGAACAAACTCGAACCCAGAAAACAAGGAATTGGGAAACCATGGGAAAGTTACCAGGATAGGTGGGCAGTGAAGACGTACCACACTGCTGACGTATCGTGCTTCCACTGCGGAGGATCACACAGCATCAAATCCTGCCCAAAATTCAACAATCTAAAAGTATCCGAACGTTGGGACGTTATAAAGAATAAAAAATTTGGTTCTAACTGCCTCAAGCCTACAGGAAAATATAACTCCAGACACTTTTGCCCAGGGAAATGCAAGGTATCTAACAAAAAGCATCATTGGCTTCTGCACGAAGACTTTAGTAAGCAGCAGCAGCAGCTTTCCAAGACCACGGCGGCGACTTCCAGTGCGACAGCAACCAAAGAGAAAGAAAACATTGTTGCAAGCCTAGTAGGAAGACAGCATCGCAACGTTTTGCTGGCAACTGCCCTAATTAAGGTCCAGTCATCCTCAGAGAGTTTGGAGTATCTCAGAGCCCTGATAGGCTCCGGATCACAGGCATCATTCATCACAGGAGA
The DNA here is from genome assembly GCA_940337035.1 of Agriotes lineatus. Lineage (NCBI taxonomy): Eukaryota > Metazoa > Arthropoda > Insecta > Coleoptera > Elateridae > Agriotes > Agriotes lineatus. Next base: position 25,998 of record CALNHX010006194.1, read on the forward strand.
TGCAGCTCAAACGCTGGGTCTACCAGAAGAAAAGGTGAGAGTGCACATTTATGGATTAGGCAAGAAAGGAGCAGGTACAGCCCGAGGACGATTAACTGTAAACCTACGTCCACGATTTCCAAGCAACTACACAACCACATGTGAGATGCTGATACTGCCACAGTTAACCAAGTCACTTCCAGAAAAACCAGTCGAAAACTATCAACTTCAGGACTGTAAGAATATGGTGTTGGCTGATCCACTATTTCAGAAACCTGGACCAATAGACGTTATCCTAGGAGCAGACATCTACAAGGAAATCATTGTGGAAGGAGTAAGAAAATTTAACGGAGGCCTGTTAGCGCAAAACACCGAACTTGGATGGATCATCACGGGGAATGCAACAGCACCATCAGAAGAAAGGAAAATTCTTAGCATGGTCGCATGTGCTGCAGAAGATGAACAACTCACAAAATTTTGAGAAATTGAAGAAGTTGTACCAGAAAAGATGATGTCCAACGAAGACAAGGAATGCGAAGAATTCTACAACTGCAACCACCAGAGAAATTCTGATGGTACACATACAGTGAACATTCCGTTCAAGGAACCAATAGAAAAGCTTGGGGATTCGATAAAAAAGGCAATCGCACGGTTCCTTCAACTAGAGAAGCGATTAGAAGAAAATAAAGTTCTAGGTAAAGAATACAAAACATTCATGAAGGAATACTTAGAACTGGGACATATGAAACGAGTTCAACCAGGAGCCAATATACGACAATCCTACTTCATCCCTCATCAAGCGGTAGTGAAGGAAGACAGCACAACCACCAAGTTAAGGGTAGTCTTTGATGCTAGTGCGAAGACCACTACTGGACTCATCTTAAACCAGCTAATGACTGCTGGACCAAGATTGCAACAAGACTTGAAGCAAATTCTCCTAAGGTGGGGGAAACACAAGTTTGTATTTTCAGCAGATGTTGAAAAGATGTATCGTCAGATCAAGATAGCCGAAGGAGATCAGGACCTCCAAAGGATAGTATGGCGGTTTTCTCCAGACGAGCCTATTCAACAGTTTAAACTTACCACTGTAACTTATGGAACAACAGCAGCACCATACCTGGCAATCCGTACCCTGTTGCAGCTAGCTGAAGATGAAAGACAAACATACCCAATAGCTGCAGAAGTAGCAACCAAGGACTTCTACGTGGATGATTTAATGTCGGGAACTGACTCCATAGAAGAAGCAAGGCATCTCCAAGTAAGTATAATCAATATGTTAAAAAATGGAGGGTTTACCCTCAGAAAATGGGCAAGCAACAGCGCAGCTCTTGTTGAAGAATTGCCAGATAACTTACAGGACAAGAACTTACTCGAGATCGACGAAGGAGAAACAAGGAAAACCTTGGGAGTACACTGGAGTCCAAACGCAGACGAATTTAAATTTCGAGTCAGTCTTCGAGCTGATGCAAATCCTACAAAGAGGGTAATCTTGTCAGAAATATCCCGCTTGTTTAACCCATTAGGATGGTTAGCGCCAATTGTAATAAAATCCAAATTAATAATTCAACAACTTTGGTTACAACAGCAATCATGGGATCAACCAGTGGCCACAAAACTAATGAACGAGTGGAAGCAGTTTCAAGAAGAGTTACCATTGGTTGAAGGCATATCCATTCCAAGATGGTTAGGGTACCACAGCAGCATCCGGGAAATGGAGCTGCATGCATTCTGTAATGCGTCGGAAAAAGCTTACGGTGCTGTAATTTACAGCAGGGTAATGTCTCAAGACGGACGCATTCAAGTAAGTCTATTGACAGCCAAGTCAAAAGTTGCACCTATAAAGATGAAGAAAACGTTGCCAAGGCTGGAGTTATGTGCAGCATCGTTAGCAGCAAAAATGTTGAAGGAAGCTATTAGTGCACTGGACATCCCCAGCATCTCCATCTTCGCGTGGTCAGATTCCATGATAACCTTATCCTGGATAAGAGCAGGTCCGGAGAAATGGAAAACATTTGTTGCAAACAGGGTAACAGAAATATTGGAAGTAACCCCTAGCGGAAATTGGCATCATGTGCGCTCAGAGGACAATCCAGCAGACGCTGTATCCCGAGGGCTCACTCCTGTCAAACTACAACATCATCTATTGTGGTGGAACGGCCCGCAATGGTTACGAACTAATTCTTTGCCACTTACGGAAACAATTATTCCCATAACAGCTACAGAAGAGGCAAAAATTCACCAAGTCCAAGCGTTTATCGCATCAAAAGAAGAATTGGACATCTTATCCAAATATTCGTCACTGCAGAAGTTACTGCGGGTCACTGCATACTGTAACAGGTTTGTTCAAAAATGCAGAAGACAACCGTTTTCGACCGAATACCCTATGGCAGCAGAACTCAACAATTGCCTCATTCAAATAATCCGTATAGTGCAAGCACGCAGCTGGGCAACAGAGATTCAAACCTTGAAGAAAAACATCTCGGTTCACACAAAAAGTTTCTTGGCACCATTACGACCATTCATCGATGATGAAGGAACTCTTAGGGTGGGAGGACGACTTCGAAATTCAATGTTGCCATATAATGAGAAACATCCTATTCTCATTCCCCATAATAGTCATCTAGCCCACCTAATAGTGAGAGACGTCCATCAGAAACTGCTACGTGGCGGAAGTCAAGCTACAGCAGCATACATACGTAGAAAATTCTGGATCATCAATGTGAAGAAAATAATACGCAAAGAAATTCACACCTGTATGAAATGTTTTGCATTCAGAAGACAACCGTTGCAGCAACTCATGGGCAATTTACCTGAGCCTAGAGTAACGCCGTCCCTGCCATTTTCTCACACTGGACTGGATTATGCAGGGCCGATACAGATCAGAACCGCAAAAGGAAGAGGGAATAAGTCATACAAAGGATATATTGCCATTTTTGTATGTTTGGCTACCAAAGCAGTTCATTTGGAGGCTGTCAGTGATCTAACAACAAACGCCTTTTTGGCAGCCTTCAGAAGATTTACATCCAGAAGAGGAACATGCCTTCATATCTATAGCGATAACGGAACCACATTTGTAGGAGCAAATAGAGTTCTGCAGAAGGACTTCAAGAAAACTCTAGGAGACTCTAGCGTTCAAGAAAAACTTACTCAAGAAGGAATCCAGTGGCACTTTATTCGACCGGCAGCTCCCCATTTCGGAGGAATCTGGGAAGCAGCGGTGAAGTCAACAAAGTATCACTTGAAAAGGATTGTAGGGAACAGTACCCTCACGTTTGAAGAACTATCGACCCTCCTGTACCAAATAGAGGCATGTCTCAATTCGAGACCACTTTGTCCATTAACCACAGATCCTAACGATGTGGTAGCGTTGGCCCCTGGCCATTTTCTAATTGGAAGGGAACTTATAACACCAAATGAACCAACATTAGAAGTACATTCAGAAACACTGACAAGATGGAAACTACTTCAAAAGTTGAAAAACGACTTTTGGAAAATATGGTCTAAGGAATACCTACCTATCTGGGTTACAACGCAGAACGAAATAGACTTCAAAAGAAGAGAATTTGCAAGTAGGGGATCTAGTGTTACAAAAGGATGAAAACAGTCCTCCCAATCGATGGCCTTTAGCAAGAGTGACAGAAGTGCATCCAGGTACAGATGGCATTGTCAGAGTTGCAACCGTTAAGACAAAGGGAGACACAATTCTCAAGCGTCATATTACCAAGCTCGTTCCGTTACCAAGACAGAAGGCAGAGGAAGGAAGTAGAAAGCAAAGCAGGGGTAGTGGAGTGTCAACAGTAACAAAAACTATAACACTCTTACTTACGTTATGCACCATAATTTCGGAAACCAAGGGGTTGTATACAGTAAAGTATCCGTCACCTGGCCTATTCATTGAAGAACTTGGCCACGCAAAACTTTAGAGGGGAAACTTCAGGATCGAAGTAGCAGTGAACATCTCCAGCATCCAAGTAGATGAAGAAGATATAAACAAGACAATCCAACAAATGGATACCTCATGCGACAAAGCACTGGTATTATCTGCAGAATCCCATTGCAAGGAATTAAATCATCACCTGAGAGAGCAGCAACGGCAGATCATCTGGAATAGGAAAAGCATGTATACTCAAGATGTCAGGACCAAGCGAGGAGTACTAGAGCAGCTACTAACCTCAGTGTTTGGAGTCAACGATGAAGTTTACCATGACATCGAATCATTGGAGAAAACTAGAATGAATACTTCATCTAATCGTCAGACGAAGATCATGTTGTCAACTGCAGCAACTCTAAATGAGACTGAAGCCAGAATATCCCAGAAGTTGGATAATTTTCGAAGAAAACTCAATGAAGGGTTGCTAGCAATCAATGAGATGGAACCTTGGTACAAGAGGACGGACGACAACAAGCTAAACATACATGTGTTGACATCATATCAAATGGCTACCAACTACTTACAAGAGATGGGTGAAAAGTACAAACAACTTCTAAATGTAAAATTTAAAAGGGCAGACATTATGCAATTTATTCCATCGTCACAATTTGACAGAATAATGACTAATGCAATGGTCAATCTTCCAGCAAACCTAGAGATTCTTACTACACCAACGCACAAGATGGAAGTTAGCATCAACAATGAATCAATCGAGATCTTCAGTTATTTTCACATAACTGAGAAGCGGGAATACAACTTAATAAAACCAACTCCAATACCAGTAAAGAAGGGAAATGGAACCTACGCATCGCTGAACTTGCCAATGGAGTTCTTAGCTATCAACTACAACGAACAAACCTATTTTGAAATCCAGAGGACAAGTTAAAGGAGATCGAGCCAATAGGAAAACATCTTTACTTATGCAGGCCATCCGCAGTTCGAAGTATTGAAGACAATCCTAATTGCATCATCGACGAGATCTATCAGCGATTGAACAAGATCAAATGTTTGGTCCATCAGTTTACAGTTAAGACACTGGTATGGAAGAAACTGTACGCCGCCAATACATGGTTATTTATTCCCAATCAACCCACAACAGCAGCAGTACAATGCAGCGGGAATCGAGAAGATGTGAAGATTCAAGATGTTGGCATAATCCAAATATCCCCAGATTGTACTATATACACAAAACGGACTATTTTGCATACTCAGCTATTCACTACTATTCCTGTCGTAGCTGGGTTCAACAAACCAATGCAAGTAATTATTAACACTACTTTGCAGAATTCAAGCAGCCACCCTCAATTGCAAATGGAGGAACCTGTGTTGCTACCGTTCGATCATTTTCAACGCCTACAAGAAGATGAGTTGCAGTTACATCAGGACTATCGATTTTGGCACCATCGACATACCATCTGGGTAAACACCGGTACTACAATCTATATTTTGGTATCAGGTTGTATCATCTGGACATTATGGAAATACTGGAAAAAGAACAGGAGACCGCAGCCACGGCCAAAATCAGACCCGTCGGAAGGCTTCAGGTTACAACCACTGCCACCACACAAGGAAGATGGAAAGACAGAATCAGCCACACCTTCCCGGCCCATCGTCGCTCGGCAGAATGTTTAGGAACCAAACATAAATTTTAATCCTTTTAATTTAATTAGGCGTGTATGTCACAAACACATATTGCATACGGAAAATGCTTAACAAAGCGTCAGCAGTTATGTAATCAGTGCTCGAATGACCCGGTAAACAGCCTGCAATTCTGCACTCTGCAAGTTTGTTTATTATGAAATTAGACACGCACGTAGAAATAACAGCTTGAACTAGGGCAAATATTAAACTTTGTAAGCTAAGTCAGTATTTTTATATGTATAATAGAAAAGAACTAGTCATTAAATTAATACAGTTTAAACTCTTGTTTCACTGTGTTCACGCTGCCCAAACGGACCCCAGGTCTTTTGTTACATCATCTCGTGTGAGACCGCACGAGACCGTTGGGTTGCACCCTTTTTTAATTACTGCACCCCTAAGACATATCCTGTAATTTGTCCAAAATAAATTCATACAGTCCACTACAAGCTCCACCCTGAACACTGCTAGTAGCATTCCGAGACCATTAAGCGATCGCGCTCAATCACCGAAGTACCGCTACTAAAATAATCAAAATCCAAGAGCGTTTCTACTTACGAAATGATATGCAAAACGTCACATATCGTCCGCCAGAGCGTTTACAGGTTCTAGCGCGGCATTTGTCTACTTCTAAAACAGTAGGTGTCATTCTGATTCATTCAAAATTAGTTTACAGCTGTTTCTGTATAATATGCATCATTCTGCAATAACTGTATATTAATTATAATATGTAACGTACTGCTAGTAGCATTCCGAGACCATTAAGCGATCGCGCTCAATCACCGATGTAGCGCTACTAAAATAATCAAAATCCAAGAGCGTTTCACCTTACGAAATGATATGCAAAACGTCACAGATCGTCCACCAGGTTCTAGCGCGCCCGTTGTCTACTTCTAAAACAGTAGGTGCCATTCTGATGAATTTAAAACTAGTTTACGGTTGTTTCTGCACAATCTACAACATTCTGCAATAACTGTATATTAATATAATATGTAACGTACTGCTAATAGCATTCCGAGACCATTAAGCGATCGCGCTCAATCACCGAAGTAGCGCTACTAAAATAAACAGATTCCAAGAGCGTTTCTACTATCTAAATGATATGCAAAACGTCTTACATCACCCGCCAGAGCGTTTACAGGTTCTATCATTCCATTTTGCCTACTTCTAAAACGGTAGGTGCCATTCTGATGCATTTAAAATTAGTTTACGGCTGTTTCTGTACAATCTCTAGCATTGTGCAATAACTGTCTATTAATCATAATATGTTACGGACTGCTAGTAGCTTTCTGAGACCATTAAGCGGTCGCGCTCAATCACTGAAATAGCGCTGCTAAAATAAACAAAATTTAAGTGCGTTTCTTCTATCGAAATGATATGCAAAACGTCTCAGAACGTCCGCCAGAGCATTTACAGGTTCTATCATGCCATTTTGTCTACATCAAAAATAGTAGCTGCCATTCTGATGCATTTAAAATTAGTTTACGGTTGTTTCTGTACAATCTTTAGCATTCTGCAATAACTGTCTGTTAATCATTATATGTTACGTACGGCTAGTAGCTTTCTGAGACCATTAAGCGATCGCTCTACATCACCGAAGTAGCGCTACTTAAATAAACAAAATCCAAGAGCATTTCTAATATTGAAATGATATGCAAAACGTATCAGCTCGCCCGCCAGAGCATTTACAGGTTCTATCATGACATTTTGTCTACATCTAAAATAGTAGGTGCCATTCTGATAAATTTATTATTAATTTACGGTTGATTCTGTACAATCTTTAGCATTCTGCAATAACTGTTTATTAATCATTATATGTTACGTACTGCTAGTAGCTTTCTGAGACCATTAAGCGATCGCTCTCAATCACCGAAGTAGCGCTACTTAAATAAACAAAATTCAAGGGCGTTTCTACTATCGAAATGATATGCAAAACGTTTTAGATCGTCCGCCAAAGTGTTTACAGATTCTATCATGCCATTTTGCCTACTTTTAAAACAGTAGGTGCCATTCTGATGCATTTAAAATTATTTTACAGCTATTTATGTACAATCTACAGCATTCTGCAATAACTGTATAATAATTATAATATGTAACGTACTGCTAATAGCATTCCGAGACCATTAAGCGATCGCGCTCAATCTCCGAAGTAGCGCTACTAAAATAATCAAAATCCAAGAGCGTCTCTATTTACGAAATGATATGCAAAACGTCACAGATCGTCCGCCAGAGCGTTTACAGGTTCTATCATGACATTTTGTCTACATCTAAAATAGTAGCTGCCATTCTGATGTATTTAAAATTAGTTTACGGTTGTTTCTGTACAATCTTTAGCATTCTGCAATAACTGTCTATTAATCATAATAGGTTACGTACTGCTAGTAGCTTTCTGAGACCATTAAGCGATCGCTCTAAATCACCGAAGTAGCGGTACTTAAATAAATAAAATCCAAGAGCTTTTCTACTATCGAAATGATATGCGAAACGTCTCAGATCGCCCGCCAGAGCATTTACTGGTTCTATCATGACATTTTGTCTACATCTAAAATAGTAGGCGACATTCTGATAAATTTAATATTAATTTACGTTTGTTTCTGTACAATCTTTAGCATTCTGCAATAACTGTTTATTAATCATTATATGTTACGTACTGCTAGTAGCTTTCTGAGACCATTAAGCGATCGCTCTCAATCACCGAAGTAGCGCTACTTAAATAAACAAAATTCAAGGGCGTTTCTACTATCGAAATGATATGCAAAACGTCTTAGATCGCCCGCCAGAGCGCTTACAGGTTCTATCATGCCATTTTGCCTACTTTTAAAACAGTAGGTGCCATTCTGATGCATTTAAAATTAGTTTACAGCTATTTATGTACAATCTACAGCATTCTGCAATAACTCTATAATAATTATATGTAACGTACTGCTAATAGCATTCCGAGACCATTAAGCGATAGCGCTCAATCTCCGAATTAGAGCTACTAAAATAATCAAAATCCAAGAGCGCCTCTACTTACGAAATGATATGCAAAACGTCTCAAAACGTCCGCCTGAGCGTTTACAGGTTCTATCATGACATTTTGTCTACATCTAAAATAGTAGCTGCCATTCTGATGTATTTAAAATTAGTTTACGGTTGTTTCTGTACAATCTTTACCATTCTGCAATAACTGTTTATTAATCATAATATGTTACGTACTGCTAGTAGCTTTCTGAGACCATTAAGCGATCGCTCTAAATCACCGAAGTAGCGGTACTTAAATAAACAAAATCCAAGAGCATTTCTACTATCGAAATGATAGGCAAAACGTCTCAGATCGCCCGCCAGAGCATTTACAGGTTCTATCATGACATTTTGTCTACATCTAAAATAGTAGGTGCCATTCTGATAAATTTAATATTAATTTACGGTTGTTTCTGCACAATCTTTAGCATTCCGCATTAACTGTTTATTAATCATAATATGTTACGTACTGCTAGTAGCTTTCTGAGACCATTAAGCAATCGCTCTAAATCACCGAAGTAGCGGTACTTAAATAAACAAAATCCAAGAGCATTTCTACTATCGAAATGATATGCAAAACGTCTCAGATCGCCCGCCAGAGCATTTACAGGTTCTATCATGACATTTTGTCTACATCTAAAATAGTAGGTGCCATTCTGATAAATTTAATATTAATTTACGGTTGTTTCTGCACAATCTTTAGCATTCCGCAATAACTGTTTATTAATCATAATATGTTACGTACTGTTAGTAGCTTTCTGAGACCATTAAGCGATCGCTCTAAATCACCGAAGTAGCGGTACTTAAATAAACAAAATCCAAGAGCATTTCTACTATCTAAATGATATGCAAAACGTCTCAGATCGCCCGCCAGAGCATTTACAGGTTCTATCATGACATTTTGTCTACATCTAAAATAGTAGGTGCCATTCTGATAAATTTAATATTAATTTACGGTTGTTTCTGCACAATCTTTAGCATTCTGCAATAACTGTTTATTAATCATAATATGTTACGTACTGCTAGTAGCTTTCTGAGACCATTAAGCGATCGCTCTCAATCACCGAAGTAGCGCTACTAAAATAAAAAAAATCCATAGACTTTTCTACTATCGAAATGATATGCAAAACGTCTCAGATTGCCCACCAGAGCGTTTACAAGTTCTAGCATGCAATTCTGTCTACTTGTAAAACAATAGGTGTCATTCCGATGCATGTAAAATTAGTTTACGGTTGTTTCTGTACAATCTTTAGCATTGTGCAATCACTGTATATTAATTATAATATGCTACGTACTGCTAGTAGCTTTCTGAGACCATTAAGCGGTCGCGCTCAATCACCGAATTAGAGCTACTAAAAGAAAAAAAATCCAAGAGCGTTTCTGCTATCGAAATGATATGCAAAACGTTTCAGATCGCCCGCCAGAGCGTTTATAGGTTCTAGCATGCCATTTTGTCTACTTCTAAAACGGTAGGTGCCATTATGATGCATTTAAAATTAGTTTACAGTTGTTTCGGTACTATCTTCAGCATTCTGCAATAACTGTCTATTAATGATAATATGTTCGTACTGCTAGTAGCTTTCTGAGACCATTAAGCGGTCGCGCTCAATCACCGAAGTGGCGCTACTAAAATAAACCAAATCCAACAGCGTTTCTACAATCGAAATGATATCCAAAACGTCTCAGAGCGTCCGACAGGGAGTTTACAGTTTCTACAATGCCATTTTGTCAACTTGTAAAACAGTAGGTGTCATTCCCATGCATGTAAAATTACTTTACTGTTGTTTCTGTACAATCTTTAGCATTGTGCAATAACTGTATATTAACTATAATATGCTACGTACTGCTAGTAGCTTTCTGAGACCATTAAGCGGTCGCGCTCAATCACCGATTTAGCGCTACTAAAAGAAACAAAATCCAAGAGCGTTTCTACTATCAAAATGATATTCCAAACGTCTCAGAGCGTCCGCCAGAGCGTTTACAGGTTTTAGCATGCCATTTTTTCTACTTATAAAACAGTAGGTACCATTATGAGGCATTTAAAATTAGTTTACAGTTGTTTCTGTACAATCTTCATCATTCTGCAATAACTGTCTATTAATGATAATATGTTCGTACTGCTAGTAGCTTTCTGAGACCATTAAGCGGTCGCGCTCAATCACGGAAGTGCCGCTACTAAAATAAACAAAATAAAACAGCGTTTCTACTATCGAAATGATATCTAAAACGTCTCAGATCGCCCGCCAGAGCGTTTACAGGTTCTATCATGCCATTTTGTCTACTTCTAAAACGGTAGGTGCCATTATGATGCATTTAAAATTAGTTTACAGTTGTTTGTGTACAATCTTCATCATTCAGCAATAACTGTCTATTAATGATAATTAGTTCGTACTGCTAGTAGCTTTCTGAGACCATTAAGCGGTCGCGCTCAATCACCGAAGCGGCGCTACTAAAATAAACAAAATCCAACAGCGTTTCTACTATCGAAATGATATCCAAAATGTCTCAGAGCGTCCGCCAGAGCCTTTACAGTTTCTACCATGCCATTGTGTCTACTTGTAAAACAGTAGGTGCCATTCCGATGCATGTAGAATCAGTTGACAGTAGTTTATGTACAATCTTTAGCATTGTGCAATAACTGTATATTAACTATAATATGCTACGTACTGCTAGTAGCTTTCTGAGACCATTAAGCGGTCGCGCTCTATCACCGAAATAGCGCTACTAAAATAAAAAAATCCAAGAGTGTCTCTACTATCGAAATGATATGCAAAACGTCTCAGAGCGTCCGCCAGAGCGTTTACAGGTTCTAGCATGCAATTTTGTCTACTTCTAAAACAGTAGGTGCCATTTCGATGAATGTAAAATTAGTTTACGGTTGTTTCTGTACAATCTTAAGCTTTGTGCAATAACTGTATATTAATATAATATGCTACGTACTGCTAAAAGCTTTCTGAGACCATTAAGCGGTAGCGCTCAATCACCGAATTAGCGCTACAAAAAGAAACCCAATCCAAGAGCGTTACTACTATCAAAAAGGTATTCCAAACGTCTCAGAGCGTCCGCCAGAGCATTTACAGGTTTTAGCATGATATTTTTTCTACTTCTAAAACAGTAGGTACCATTCCGATGCATGTAGAATTAGTTGACGGTTGTTTCTGTACAATCTTTAGCATTGTGCAATAACCGTATATTAATTATAATATGTTACGTACTGCTAGTAGCTTTTTGAGACCATTAAGCGGTCGCGCTCAATCACCGCAATAGCGCTACTAAAATAAATAAAACCTAAGAGCGTTTCTACAATCGAAATGATATGCAAAACGTCTCAGATCGCTCGCCAGAGCGTTTACAGGGTCTATCATGCCATTTTGTCTAGTTCAAAAACGGTAGGTGCCATTCTGATGCTTTTAAAATTTGTTTACAGTTGTTTCTGTACAATCAACAGCATTCTGCAATAACTGTATATTAATTATAATATGTAACGTACTGCTAGTAGCATTCCGAGACCATTAAGCGATCGCGCTCAATCACCGAAGTAGCGCTGCTAAAATCAACAAAATCCAAGAGCGTTTCTACTATCGAAATGATATGCAAAACGTCTCAGCGCGTCCGCCAGAGCGTTTACAGGTTTTAGCATGCTATTTTGTCTACTTCTAAAACAGTAGGTGTCATTCCGATGCATGTAGAATTATTTGACGGTTGTTGCTGTACAATCTTTAGCATTGTGCAATAACTGTATATCAATTATAATATGCTACGTACTGCTAGTAGCTTTCTCAGACCATTAAGCGGTCGCGCTCAATCACCGAAGCGGCGCTACTAAAATAAACAAAATCCAACAGCGTTTCTACCATCGAAATGATATCTAAAACGGCTCAGAGCGTCCGCCAGCGTGTTTACAGGTTCTACCATGCCATTTTGTCTACTTGTAAAACAGTAGGTGTCATGCCGATTCATGTAAAATTAGTTTACGCTTGTTTCTGCACAATCTTTAGTTGGTTTTAGCATGCCATTTGTCTACTTCTAAAACAGTACGTTCCATTCCGAAGCATTTAAAATTAGTTGAAGGTTGTTTCTGTACAATCTTTGGCATTGTGCAGTATCTGTATATTAATTATAATATGTTACGTACTGCTAGTAGCTTTTTGAGACCATTAAGCGGTCGCGCTCAATCACCGAAATAGCGCTACTAAAATAAACAAAACCTAAGAGCTTTTCTACAATCGAAATAATATGCAAAGCGTCCCAGGTCGCCAGCCAGAGCGTTTACTGGTTCTATTTGCCATTTTAACTACTACTAAAACGGTAGGTGCCATTCTGATGCATTTAACATTAGTTTACAGTTGTTTCTGTACAATCTTCAGAATTCTGCAATAACTGTCTATTAATGATAATATGTTCGTACTGCTAGTAGCTTTCTCAGACCATTAAGCGGTCGCGCTCAATCACCGAAGTGGCGCTACTAAAATAAACAAAATCCAACAGGGTTTCTACTATATAAATAATATTTCAAACGTCTCAGAGCGTCCGCCAGAGCGTTTACAGGTTCTAGCATGCCATTTTGTCTACTTCTAAAACAGTAGGTGCCATTCCGATGCATGTAGAATTATTTGACGGTTGTTTCAGTACAATCTTTAGCATTGTGCAGTATCTGTATATTAATTATAATATGTTACGTACTGCTAGTAGCTTTTTGAGACCATTAAGCGGTCGCGCTCAATCACCGAAATAGCGCTAATAAAATAAACAAAACCTGAAAGCGTTTCTATAATCGAAATGATATGCAAAACGTCTCAGAGCGTCTGCCAGAGCGTTTACAGGTTCTATCATGCCACTTTGACTACTTGCAAAACAGTAGGTGTCATTCCGATTCATGTAAAATTAGTTTACGGTTATTTCTGTACAATCTTTAGCATTGTGCAATAACTGTATATTAATTATAATATGCTAGGTACTGCTAGTAGCTTTCTGAGACCATTCAGCGGTCGCGCTCAATCACCGAAGTGGCGCTACTAAAATAAACAAAATCCATCATCGTTTCTACTATCGAAATTATATCCAAAACGTCTCAAAGCGTCCGCCAGAGCATTTACAGGTTCCAGCATGCCATTTTGTCAACTTCTAAAATAGTAGCTGCCATTCCGATGCATGTAGAATTAGTTGACGGTTGTTTCTGTACAATCTTTAGCATTGTGCAATAACCGTATATTAATTATAATATGTTACGTACTGCTAGTAGCTTTTTGAGACCATTAAGCGGTCGCGCTCAATCACCGCAATAGCGCTACTAAAATAAATAAAACCTAAGAGCGTTTCTACAATCGAAATGATATGCAAAACGTCTCAGATCGCCCGCCAGAGCGTTTACAGGTTCTACCATGCCATTTTGACTACTTGTAAAACAGTAGGTGTCATTCCGATGCATGTAAAATTAGTTTACGGTTGTTTCTGTACAATCTTTAGCATTGTGCAATAGCTGTATATTATAGTAATTTACGATACAAGTAACGTTATCAAGGTTTTTACATTACAAGAGAATAGTTTGAATGAACGAGCGACGTTAGGAGCGAGGTCTTTAAAATTCTCGAGTAATGTAGAAAGCGAATAACGTTACGTATATCGTAACACGGTTTATTTTATCCTAAAATACTAATCTTGAAAAAATAGGAAAAATGGTTATTAATGACACAACAGCGAGTGGTGGTATCACTAGTAAAATAAAAACTCAATACTGTATTGGTGGTAGCACTGTCAGGTTATGTTAAATTTGAGATTTTCAGGTTAACTTTTGCGTCAGTTTGTGTCAAATAACAAACAAAACCTAACCTACTAACATCGAATTTGACATAGACTGACAATACATTTCAGTGCTGTCAACATGTAATTAATGCTAATAGTGTATCGTTATGTTATTTTTCTTAACAACACTAGTGTTGTTAAATGCATCTTAACGCAACTCGTTGCGAAGGAGTTATTGTCATAATAACATAATAGGATAAAATAAATTATAATACGTTACGTACTGCTATTAGCTTTCTGAGACCATTAAGCGGTCGCACTCAATCACCGAAGTGGCGCTACTAAAATAAACAAAATCCATCAGCGTTTCTACTATCGAAATGATATCCAAAACGTCTCAGAGCGTCCGCCAGAGGGTTTACAGGTTCTATCATGCCATTTTGTGTACATCTAAAATAGTAGCTGCCATTCTGATGCATTTAAAATTAGTTTATAGCTGTTTCTGTACAATCTACAGCATTCTGCAATAACTGTATGTTAATTATAATATGTAACGTACCGCTAGTAGCATTCTGAAACCATTAAGCGGTCGCGCTCAATCACCGGAATATTGCTACTAAAATAAACAAAATTTAAGGGCGTTTCAACTATCTAAATGATATTCAAAACGTCTCAGATCGCCCGCCAGAGCGTTTACAGGTTTTGGCATGCCATATAGTCTACTTCTAAAAGAATAGGTGCCATTCTGATGCATTCAAAATTAGTTTACAGTTGTTTCTGTACAATCTTCCGCAATTTGCAAAAACTGTATATTAATTATAATACGTTACGTACTGCTATTAGCTTTCTGAGACCATTAAGCGGTCGCACTCAATCACCGAAGTGGCGCTACTAAAATAAACAAAATCCATCATCGTTTCTACTATCGAAATTATATCCAAAACGTCTCAAAGCGTCCGCCAGAGCATTTACAGGTTCCAGCATGCCATTTTGTCAACTTCTAAAATAGTAGCTGCCATTCCGATGCATGTAAAATTTGTTGACGGTTGTTTCAGTACAATCTTTAGCATTGTGCAGTATCTGTATATTAATTATAATATGTTACGTACTGCTAGTAGTTTTTTGAGACCATTAAGCGGTCGCGCTCAATCACCGAAATAGCGCTAATAAAATAAACAAAACCTAAGAGCGTTTCTATAATCGAAATGATACGCAAAACGTCTCAGAGTGTCCGCCAGAGCGTTTACAGGTTCTACCATGCCATTTTGACTACTTGTAAAACAGTAGGTGTCATTCCGATGCATGTAAAATTAGTTTTTCGACGACTGACATCGAAAGTAGATTTTTCTCACTGTCATTTGACAACCGAAAGTTGACATTTGCCGCTGAGCGTGCGTTTTCATCTTTTTGCCGCTCGCCGAGCGTTTTGGGTTTCCGCGTGAACAAAATAGGTAGCCACGTCCGAATGTTTCCTTGACAACGCCCGTCATTTGTGGAAATAATCGCGTCACATGTCATATAGACTGCGCGAGTAATGTTAACTTGATTGTCAATTAATTTTTGCGATAAAACGAAATTTGATATTTTCCCCTATAATATGCTCAGTCGTCGAAAAAATAGTATGTATGTTTCGAGCTAAAAATGCGCTTGCCGCTTTTGCATGATTGCTGGTTTCGACTTCGTCTCAACCAGCAATATTCATGCGCAAGCGGCAAGAATGCACTTTCAGCACTTAACATACAATATACTATTACGGTTGTTTCTGTACAATCTTTAGCATTCTGCAATAACTGTATATTAATTATAATATGTAACGTACCGCTAGTAGCATTCTGAAACCATTAAGCGGTCGCGCTCAATCACCGGAATATTGCTACTAAAATAAACAAAATTTAAGGGCGTTTCAACTATCTAAATGATCTTCAAAACGGCTCAGATCGCCCGCCAGAGCGTTTACAGGTTTTGGCATGCCATATAGTCTACTTCTAAAAGAATAGGTGCCATTCTGATGCATTCAAAATTAGTTTACAGTTGTTTCTGTATAATCTTCCGCAATTTGCAAAAACTGTATATTAATTATAATATGTAACGTACTGCTAGTAGCTTTCTGAGACCATTAAGCGATCGCGCTCAATCACCGAACTAGCGTTTCTAAAATAAACAAAATCCAAGACCATTTCTACTATCGAAATGTTATGCAAAACGTCTCAGATCGTCCGCCAGAGCGTTTACGGGTTCTAACATGCCATTTTGTCTACTTCTAAAAGAGTAGGTGCCATTCTGATGCATTCAAAATTAGTTTACAGTTGTTTCTGTACAATCTTCCGCAATTTGCAAAAACTGTATATTAATTATAATATGTTACGTACTGCTAGTAGCTTTATGAGGCCCTTAAGCGGTCGCGCTCAATCACCGAAATAGCCCTACTAAAATAAACAAATCCAAGAGCGTTTCTACTATCGAAATGGTATGCAAAACGTCTCGGATCGTCCGTCACAGCGTTTACAGGATCTAGAATGCCATTTTGTCTACTTCTAAAACCGTAGGTGCCATTCTGATGTATTTAAAATTAGTTTACTGTTGTTTCTGTACATTCTTTAGCATTCTGCAATAACTGTATCTATAGTAATTAAAATATGTTACGTACTGCTAGTAGCTTTCTGAGGCCATTAAGCGGTCGCGCTCAATTCCGAAATAGCGTTACCAAAATAAACATATCCAAGAGCGTTTCTACTATCGAAATGGTATGCAAAACGTCTCAGATCATTGGTCACAGCGTTTCAGGCTCTAGAATGCCATTTTGTCTACTTCTAAAACAGCAGGTCCCATTCTGATGCATTTAAAGTTAGTTTACGGTTTTTTCAGAACAATCTTTTGCATTCTGCAAAAACTCTCTAGTAATTATAATATTTTACGTAATGCTAGTAGCTTTCTGAGGCCCTTAAGCGGTCGCGCTCAATCACCGAAATAGCGATACTAAGATAAACAAAATTCAAGAGCGTTTCTACTATCGAAATGATCGGCAAAATGTCTCAGATCTTCCGCCAGAGCGTTTACACGTTCTAGCGTGCAATTTTTTCTACTGCTAAAACAGTAGGTGCCATTCTGATAAATTTAAAATTAGTTTACGGTAGTTTCTGTACAATCTTTAGCATTTTGCTATAGCTGTTCATTAATCATAATATGTTACGTACTGCTAGTGGCATTCTGACACCATTAAGCCGTCTCGCTCAATCACCGAAATAGTTCTACTAAAATAAACTAAATCCAAGAGCTTTTTTACTATCGAAATGATATGCAAAGCGTCTCAGATCGTCCGCCAGAGCGTGTACAGGCTCAAGCGTGCCATTTTGTTTACTTCTAAAAGAGTAGGTGCCTTTCTGATGCATTTAAAATTAGTCTACGGTAGTTTCTGTACAATATTTAGCATTCTGAAATAACTGTCTATTAATTATAATATGTTACGTACTGCTAGTAGCATTCAGGGAACATTAAGTGGTCGCGCTTAATCACCGAAATAGCGCTACTAAAATAAACAAAATTCTAGAGCGTTTCCACTATCAAAATGATATGCAAAACATCTCAGATCGTCCGCCAGAGGGCTTACAGCATCTAGCATGCCATTTTGTCTACTTCTAAAACAGTAGGTGCCATTCTGATGCATTTAGAAATAGTCTAGGGTTGTTTCTGCACAATATTTAGCATTCTGCAATAATTGTCTATTGATTATAATATGTTACGTACTACTAGTAGTTTTCTGAGACCATTAAGCGGTCGCGCTGAATCACCGATATAGCCCTACTAAAATAAACAAAATCCAAGAGGATTTCTACTTTCGAAATAATATGCAAAACGTCTCAGATCGTCCGACAGTGCGTTTACAGGTTCTAGCATGCCATTTTGTCTACTTCTAAAACAGTAGGTGCCATTCCGATGCATTTAAAATTAGTTTACGGTTGTTTCTGTACAATCTTCAACATTCTGCAATAACTGTATATTAATTATAATATGTTACGTACTGCTAGTAACGTTCTGAGACCATTAAGCGGTCTCGCTCAATCACCGAAACAACGCTACTAAAATAAAAAAAATCAAGGGCTTTTCTACAATCGAAATAATATGCAAAAGTCTCAGACCGTCCACCAGAGCGTTTACAGGTTCTAGCGTGCCAGTTTGTCTACTTGTAAAACAGTAGGTGCCATTCTGATGAATTTAAAATTAGTTTACCGTTGTTTCTGTACAATCTTTAGCATTCTGCTATAGCTGTTTATTAATCATAATATGTTACGTACTGCTAGTAGCTTTCTGAGACCATTAAGCGGTCGCGCTCAATCACCGAAATAGCACTACTTAAATAAACAACATCCAAGAGCGTTTCTACTACCGAAATGATATGCAAAATATCTCAGACTGTCCCCCGGAGCGTTTACAGGTTCTAACGTGCCATTTTGTCTACTCCTAAAACCTAGGTGGCATTCTGATGCAATTAAACTTAGTTTACGGTTGTTTCTGTACAATCTTTACCATTCTGCAATAACTGTTTATTACTTATAATATGTTACGTACTGCTAGTGGCATTCTGAGACCATCGCGCTCAATCACCGAAATAGGCCTACTAAAATAAAAAAAACCAAGAGCGCTTCTACTATCGAAAAGATATGCAAAACGTCTCAGATCGTCCACCAGAGCGTTTACACGTTCTATCGTGCCATTTTGTCTACTTCTAAAACAGTAGGTGCCATTCTGATGCATTTAAAATTAGTTTACCGTTGTTTCTGTACAATCTTTAGCATTCTGCTATAGCTGTTTATTAATCATAATATGTTACGTACTGCTAGTAGCTTTCTGAGACCATTAAGCGGTCGCGCTCAATCACCGAAATAGCACTACTTAAATAAACAAAATCCAAGAGCGTTTCTACTACCGAAATGATATGCAAAATATCTCAGACTGTCCCCCGGAGCGTTTACAGGTTCTAACGTGCCATTTTGTCTACTCCTAAAACCTAGGTGGCATTCTGATGCAATTAAACTTAGTTTACGGTTGTTTCTGTACAATCTTTACCATTCTGCAATAACTGTTTATTACTTATAATATGTTACGTACTGCTAGTGGCATTCTGAGACCATCGCGCTCAATCACCGAAATAGGCCTACTAAAATAAAAAAAACCAAGAGCGCTTCTACTATCGAAAAGATATGCAAAACGTCTCAGATCGTCCACCAGAGCGTTTACACGTTCTATCGTGCCATTTTGTCTACTTCTAAAACAGTAGGTGCCATTCTGATGCATTTAAAATTAGTTTACGGTTTTTTCTGTAAAATCTTTAGCGTTCTGCATTATTTATTGTATACTAATTTATTGTAATATGTTACGTAATCCTAGTAGCTTTCTGAGACCATTAAGCAGTCGCGCTCAATCACCGAAATAGCACTACTTAAGTAAACAAAATCCAAGAGCGTTTCTACTATCGAAATGATATGCAAAATGTCACAGACCGTCCACCGAAGCGTTTACAGGTTTTAACGTGCCATTTTGTCTACTCATAAAACACTAGGTGGCTTCCTGATATAATTAAAATTAGTTTACGGTTGTTTGTGTACAATCTTTACCATTCTGCAATAACTGTTTATTACTTATAATATGCTACGTACTGCTAGTGGCATTCTGAGACCATCGCGCTCAATCAAACGAACAGGCCTACTAAAATAAACAAAATCCAAGAGCGCTTCTAGTATCGAAAAGATATGAAAAACATCTCAGATCGTCCACCAGAGCGTTTACATGTTCTAGCGTGCCATTTTTTCTACTTCTAAAACAGTAGGTGCCATTCTGATATATTTAAAATTAGTTTATTTTATCCTATTATGTTATTATGACAATAACTCCTTCGCAACGAGTTGCGTTAAAAT
This sequence comes from Agriotes lineatus, assembly GCA_940337035.1. Classification (NCBI taxonomy): domain Eukaryota; kingdom Metazoa; phylum Arthropoda; class Insecta; order Coleoptera; family Elateridae; genus Agriotes; species Agriotes lineatus. The sequence continues at coordinate 46,203 of CALNHX010006194.1, forward strand.
GCATTTAACAACACTAGTGTTGTTAAGAAAAATAACATAACGATACTTTATTAGCATTAATCACATGTTGACAGCACTGAAATGTATTGTCAGTCTATGTCTAATTCGATGTTAGTAGGTTAGGTTTTGTTTGTTATTTGACACAAACTGACGCAAAAGTTAACCTAAAAATCTCAAATTTAACATAACCTGACAGTGCTACCACCAATACAGTATTGAGTTTTTATTTTACTAGTGATACCACCACTCGCTGTTGTGTCATTAATAACCATTTTTCCTATTTTTTCAAGATTAGTATTTTAGGATAAAATAAACCGTGTTACGATATACGTAACGTTATTCGCTTTCTACATTACTCGAGAATTTTAAAGAACTCGCTCCTAACGTCGCTCGTTCATTCAAACTATTCTCTTGTAATGTAAAAACCTTGATAACGTTACTTGTATCGTAAATTACTATTACGGTTGTTTCTGTAAAATATTTAGCATTCTGCATTAATTGTATACTAATTGTAATATGTTACGTACTGCTAGTAGCTTTCTGAGACCATTAAGCGGTCGCGCTCAATCACAAAAATAGCGCTACTAAAATAAACTAAATCCAAGAGAGTTCCTACTATCGAAAAGATATGCAAAACGTCTCAGATCGTCCACCAGAGCGTTTACACGTTCTAGCGTGCCATTTTGTCTACTTCTAAAACAGTAGGTGCCATTCTGAAGCATTTAAAATTAGTTTACGGTTGTTTCTGTACAATCTTTAGCATTCTGCAATAACTGTCTATTAATCATAATAATTATGTTACGTACTGCTATTAGCATTCTAAGACCATTAAGCGGTCGCGCTCCATCACCGAAACAACGCTACTAAAATAAAAAAAATCAAGGGCGTTTCTACAATCGAAATGATATGCAAAACGTCTCAGATCGTCCTCCAGAGCGATCACAGGCTCTAGCCTGCCATTTTGTCTACTTTTAAAACACTAGGTACCATTCTGATTAATTTAAAATTAGTTTACGGTTGCTTCTGAACAATATTTTGCATTCTGAAATAACTGTCTATTAATTATAATATGTTACGTACTGCTAGTAGCATTCTGAGAACATTAAGTGGTCGCGCTCAATCACCGAAATAGAGCTACACAATAAACGAAATTCTAGAGCGTTTCCACTATCGAAATGATATGCAAAACATCTCAGATCGTCCGCCAGAGGGTTTACAAGGTCTAGCATGCCAATTTGTCTACTTCTAAAACAGTAGGTGCCATTCTGATGCATTTAAAAATAGTCTACGGTTGTTTCTGTACAATATTTAGCATTCTGCAATAACTGTCTATTGATTATAATATGTTACGTACTACTAATAGCTTTCTGAGACCATTAAGCGGTCGCGCTGAATCACCGATATAGCCCTACTAAAATAAACAAAATCCAAGAGGATTTCTGCTTTCGAAATAATATGCAAAACGTCTCAGATCGTCCGCCAGAGCGTTTACAGGTTCTATCATGCCATTTTGTCTACTTTTGTAACAGTAGGTGCCATTCTGATATGTTTAAAATTAGTTTACGTTGTTTCTGTACAATTTTTAACATTCTGCAATAACTGTATATTAATTATAATATGTTACGTACTGCTAGTAACTTTCTGAGACCATGAAGCAGTCGCGCTCAATCGCCGAAATAGCGCTACTAAAATAAACAAAATCCAAGAGCGTTTCTACTATTGAAATGTTATGTAAAACCTCTCAGATCGTCCGCCCGAGCGTTTACAGGATCTATCGTGCCATTTTGTCTACTTCTAAAACAGTGTGTGCCATTCTGATGCATTTAAAGTTAGTTTACGGTTGTCTTTGTAAAATTTTTAGCGTTCTGCATTAACTGCATACTAATTATAATATGTTACGTACTGCTAGTACCTTCCTTAGACCATTAAGCGGTCGCGCTCAATCACCGAAATAGCGCTACTAAAATAAACAAAATCCAAGAGCTTTTCTACTACCGAAATGATATGCAAAATGTCTCAGACCGTCCACCGGAGCGTTTACAGGTTCTAACGTGCCATTTTGTCTACTCCTAAAACCTTAGGTGGCATTCTGATGCATTTAAAATTAGTTTACGGTTGTTTCTGTACAATCTTTACCATTCTGCAATAACTGTTTATTACTTATAATATGTTACGTACTGCTAGTAGCTTTCTGAAACCATTAAGCTGTCGCGCTCAATCACCAAAATAGCGCTACTAAAATAAACTAAATCCAAACATCTCAGATCGTCCGCCACAGCGTATACAGGTTCTAGCATGCCATTTTGTCTACTTCTAAAACAGTAGGTGCCATTCTGATGCATTTAAAATTAGTTTACGGTTGTTTCTGTGTAACGCTAGCTCCCGTTTCAATTTGAGTAATTTAATATTGAATAATATTTGCAAATTGAAACGTCGCTGACCTTTCGCGTTATCAAGAATTCGGTGTGTTCCAGTAAGATAAGACAATTCCGCCCGTGACAACAGCGCGAACAAAGGCGAGACGAGCGCCGTTCCTCCCCTCCTAGAAACTTTGCAAGACCTATAAAACCAGTTGCAGAGGAGATTTTCCAAGAGATTCCACGAGACTTTCCCTTCCGACTCCGAGACCTTCCATACAGATTTCCCCAGTCCCAGATCCCCAATCCTGACCGTTCCGTCCGACTAAAGAGAGATTTTCCTGCTAGCACCAGCTCCCTTCAGGAGACCCCGCCCGACCGAACTTAGCAAGCTGGATAATAAGTTGTTTCGACCCAGTGGTGAAAATCCGCCTGGATGTCAATAACTTATTAGTTAGTTAACTTCCCCGAGAGTAGATTTGACCTAGTGAATTATTTTGGGAAACATCTCGCAGTCGCCAATAAACAGAATTCGATTCAGTGGTGAAAACCCGCCTGGCTGTCCTCTGTTTATCGTGGTTTGACCTAGTGGCTTGCCAAAATAAATATCTAGATGTCATCAATTCTCCCCAGCCGAAATATATGGCCCTAATTAAATAAAGCCCGATACATTTTGAGCCGCTTTGAAATCGAGTGCCTACACCGCTCGAACTAGAATTTTTACGCCGGCCGCAAATATCAACTTGCGAGCTCGCAGAGACTCCTGTAAATTCATAAGCGTTGGCTACCGTTACATTGAAAAATTAGGCATTCAGCCGGCCGAATAGAAACATATCACTCTTGCAAAGTAAATGTAAATTTACCTGTTAATTGTTGAAAATTGCGGCCCGCCGTCGGTCTCAACGATATCAGGAACGTGCAGGCTTCCACAGAAAACATATTTACGAGAACCACGGGGCTTTGTTAAATCATCCCGTGATCACGCCGCTGTACGGCGTCCCTCCCGGGGTTCTAATTCAACCTATTGTCGTCACCCGGAAAGGGTGGAAAAAGTGTATTGATAGATTTAATTTGTTGATTGTTTACAGAACCACGAGGCGTGAACTTTGACAGCTATTTTCTGCGACGCAGCCACTGCGCGGGTCCACGTAAGTGCCAGAGTACCGAACAGGCCCGAAACGCCCGAAGTGAGCCTCTCCAGCAGTCGATGTCCATTTTCATCCGCATGCGATTTGGTTGCGGCATACGAAGGGGCAGCTCGCGCCGTTATTGTTGTTAAATGTCAAAATGATTGAAAGTCTCCTATTTTCGTTGATTCATGCTTTATTATTTTGTACATAGCTAAAACAAATAAAAGTGTATACAGGAAATTCTGTTTGAGTATTTGTTAACTTCGTATGGTGGCTGAAATGTACGTTTGAACTTTGTCTCCGACTAATGAGCTTATCCGAGGTAAATTAATAATTAATCCCTTAAAAAGAAGGGTCCAGGTGTTACATCTGTGCAATCTTTAGCATTCTGCATTAACTGTCTATTACCTATAATTTTTTACGTACTGCTAGTTGCATTCGAAGACCATTAAGCGGCCGCTCTCAATTACCGAAATAGCGCTACTAAAATAAACAAAATTCAATATTGTTTTTACTATCGAAATGATATGCAAAACGTCTCAGATCGTACGCCAGAGCGTTTACAGGTTCTAGCGTGCCATTTTGTTTACTTCTAAAACAGTAGGTGCCATTCTGATGCATTTGAAATGGTGGTTGTAAACTGTAAACAAGTGCTACTATATAATCAAAACGAACATTGTACAGACATTGCGACAATCACGTCGCGTCTGCGTTCGCCGTATAATAGACAGTTGTGATATTGACAAGTGCACATAGACAATTGACATAGTGTCGCGTCTTTGCATATTAATTAACTATATACGCAAAACGAACATTGTACAGACATTTCGACAATCACGTCGCGTCTGCGTTCGCCGTATAATAGACAGTTGTGATATTAACAAATGCACCAAGACAATTAACACAGTGTTGTCGAAGTAAAAGACTTCAAACTCGTGATAAAACACATAAATCTCAAGTTGCGTTCGTTTCTTCGGCCGGAGATATGAGTTCCACGGTTGTTCAAATGACTACGGAACAGTTACAACAACTGCTTGCCGGTGTACAAACAAAAGTTAACGAACAATTACAACAAATTCAATTAGATGTGCAACATTTACGAACGCGATCCGCTACTCCAGAATCGATAGTAACTACATCAAAAGGAAGCTTTGCAAAATGCGTATCTAGGTTTTCGGGAACTGCAGGCAACGATGTAGCTGCGTTTATAGATGCTGTGAACACATATAAAGAATGTGTGGACGTGTCCGAAGAAAACGCATTGCGCGGGCTAACGATGCTTTTAACGAGTGAAGCTGCTACATGGTGGTAAGGTATAAAATCGTCGATTAAAACATGGGAAGAAGACACTACAGCGTTAGAAAATTCTTATGGACCGCGAAAACCAGCATATCAGGTATATCGGGATTTATTTGCCAATGAACAAGACGATAAAACGTCCACAGATATTTTTGTCAGTCGCGCAAGAGCCATGTTTTCACAATTAAAGGAAGCGCCTACTGTAAGCATTCAGCTGGACATGATCTATGGGCTACTTCACCGCAGAATACGGAAAAAAGTCAAACGCGAAGATGCGAAGACTTTTGACGATCCTCTCACTTTAGCTCGCGAGTCTGAACGCACCATACAAGAAGCGGATGCAAAAAGGGTTACGCCCACATAGGAAGCTATGCGCCAGACAAAAGATCGCCCACGTTGTGTTCTGTAGGAATTTTGGACACACAATCGAAGAATGCCAGAAGGAAATGCGAAAAGATACAAAGCGATCGGCGCCAGACAAAACAAGTCCAAGCACATCGGCAATAAGATATTACGGTTGCGGTGCTCCTGGAATAATGCGCTCCAATTGTACTACGTGCAACGGAGCTTCGACGTCAAAAAGGGCCATAAACCTTACAACGACGACCCTGAATTACACAGCAGTGATGGGGACTACCACTGAAAATGGATGCGCAAGGCCATTACTACCTTTAGAGCTTTTTGGACGAACAGGTGTGGCGTACGCTGACTCCGGAGCTCAAGCTAGTATCGGAGGACATCGGGTGTTAGAATACCTGCAGACACTGGATTACCCTATGACTGCTGAAAGGAGGACACTCGCGTTTGCCGACGGAATAGCTCGGCAAGAGGATGTGCTGATTGCCAAGGTGCCAATTTATATTAAGGATCGTACAGTGCAGACATCCTTAATAATGCTACCACGCGTAGAGACGAACCGCACGCTTCTAGGTATAGATTTTCTGCAAGCTGCTGCCATCGTGATAAATTATGGGAAACACAGTTGGCACTTCGCCGATCAACCGGATCAGCAGTTCCAATATGCAGAAGACGAAACTTCCACCCAGAATGGGACCACTTTCGTGCAAGAAGCTAGTGTCACCGAGGTCGAACTTCGAGAAGATGACGGGACGTTTCGGCCAGGGGGAGGCCCACCTCCTTATGCAGAGCATTCCATTGACAGTGGTGATCATCAACCTGTAGCAGTACCCGCGTATAGCCTGAATCCCGCAAAAAGGAAACTCCTCAAAAAGGAACTGGATCAGATGTGGGCATATGATGTAATAGAGGAATGCGAATCTCCTTGGGCCGCCTCGCTGGTAATGGTTTCAAAGAGAAAACGAGGACGCCTCTGAAAGAATCCATCCCAACAGAAAGGACCTGACGTACAGTATGACAATAAATATAAGATACCGAAGTTTGCAAACTTAATTTGTTGTGGTTAACAACTATCATTTTAATATTTCCAGTTTTGATTACTATTGTATTGATGTATGACATGCTCCACGTGACCACCACCCCTTTGCAAGCATAGTTTCCTTCCAAGCATTCTTGAAGATTGCCTACATAGGTAATTTCTAAATAGAGGTTGACGTAAATTTTGGAAGAACTGTACGATCGCCCTCTCAGTTTTGCAGTTGCGACTGACTGGGAGATTTTCATTGAAAATGTTTTCGATCGTTCCCATTCTCTAGAAATTGAAATTTAACTTGATACTTGGTCCGTTATTTCTGCCTTGTTCGTATGGACGGTTATAGAGGTTGCAAATAAAATGATTTTGCTCGCTAGTAAACATCTTGTTTAACACGGTTATTGCATACTTTTAACGAGAAGGCGTCGACAAAAGATCGGAGTGACATTTGCAGCAATTGTCATTTAAATTGCAACTGATACGATGCTCTTAATTTTGGTATCCTATATTTATTGTCATATTGTACTACGAGACGTTGACTAAATTAGGAGGAGACTGTAGCAGAATATTAGCCTGCCCATATGCAGAACTACAGTGGCTATATACAAGACAGTGTGGCCATAGGGATGCCTTCGCCGCAATTGGTCGACGCGAATATCCGCCATTAACAGGCAAAATATTTAGTTACTTCTAAGTTGTTCTCAAAGAGGTTGGTAGAACCTGTTCATTTATTTAAGGAAGAAAATAAAACCTTTCAAATCTGACAATTGTAAATTGTCAGTGTCAAATAATGCATTAGCGTCGCAAGCTGGTGAAATTTTATCATCTATTGCCCTGCAAAACTAATATTCTGCACAGTATTTAAATGTGACAATTTAGAATTATGCAATTGTTGTAATAGCACAAGATGCGTTCGACTTGGAATATATGATAAGGAGATTACATCGGTGCTACGATAAATGGAGCCTTAGCATAAATTTAGAGGAAACGGAGTATTTAGTAGTCAACTCGGAAGCACAATATAAAGTCTTAATAAATGAAGGTGTCGCAGTAAGACAAGTAGAAAGGTTTAAATACCTCGGTGCTACAATACAATTGATGAAAAAGGTTTGGGAACAGAAGAGATCAGAACTCGAATAGTACAAAGTAAGAAGATAGTGGGATGCTTGAAATCAATTTGATGGGACAATACTATCTCTAACAAAAACAAAAAGAGAATAGGTAAAGTAATGGTAGAGACGGTGCTATGTTATGGCAGTGAGGTATCTACTGTAACAGCGGAAATGAAACGAAGACTAAACACAGTTCAAATAGACGAAAAAGCGCAAAGGTATCGAGACGAGATAGAGTGACGAACGAAGAAATAAGACGCAGAATGGAGGCACCATAATCAGTTGTGGACAGAATTGGAGAATGGAGGAGACGACGTGGCTTATGAAGATCTTTAAATGGTCGCCGCCGGTTAAGAAAAAAATAGGTAGACCACGCAAACCGTGGAATGAGGGTTTTCGGAGAGACATGGAGGAACCTGGAAGAAGACCAAGCACAGAACAGGGGGGTTTGGAGACAGGGAACAGGAAGACGGCATTTAGCTGTATTGTAAACTATCATAACTGAAACCGGTTGTAACATCTTAAAGCACCACGAACGAACGCCAATGAAAAATGTCAATTTCCAAACATAACACTGCACGTGTAGCTAACATCAACTAGTTAAAATAACTAGCGCCAAAATAATGACCACTCAAAAACGTTCGATTATTTCTAAATGCACTGTATATCTCTACGCTCAAATTTGCCTGAAAATAGCGGCCAACAATTGTATGGCCACACTGTCTTGTATATAGTCACTGTATGCAGAACCAGAGCCAGTAGATATAGAGAGTACCGCCATGTCCGCCATGTTTGTTCCTTTGTCATATGCGTCACTTTGAGGTTTTGTAACACAATTCCGTCAACGTGACATTTATTGGCAATCCGAAATTTTACTTAAAATTGGCAAGACTGTAAGTCTATGTCAAATTCGAGGTTAGTAGGTTAGGTTTTGTTTGTTATTTGACACAAACTGATGGAAAACATAACCTGATAACTTCGAATTTGACATAGACTTACAGTCTTGCCAATTTCAAGTAAAAATTTAGACATAACTCAATCAGTCATTGCTGATAGGAACAAAACTGGCGGCGATGGCGGCATTTTCACGGATCAAAGAATGGCGGTACTCTCTATATCTACTGGCTCTGTGCAGAACTACAGTGGCTATATAAGGACAGTGTGGTCAATTTTGGTCATGTTTCTGATTGGTTGTTTTAAAATCCGCCATTAGGAGTCGTTTTACGAAATTACACATAGTCACACAAAATTGCTTCTAAGTCCTTTATTATTGAAAGTAGCCCCAACATGAAGTGGAATGAAATAATCATCATAAAATTCTACAGTGTTCTGTCTAATCGAATGCCGAATTTTCGTTTGGATAAGTAAATGTCAACGAGTTAAAGTAAAATGCTTTTTGCGAAAATTGCGCATTAGCCCAAATCAAGAGCTATAATATACTATATAAATGTCTTAATGACAGATTATTGCATCAAATTAAAGAGAATTTATGGGTTATCTAACACTGAATATTATATTCCTCTAAATTAACTGGTGCTATAAATAGAACGGTTTGATTATGAATATCAAAAAAATCAGTTTTTGTTGAGCTTTTGTACGTAGTTTCTGTGTCTACCAATGCAAAATGTCCAAAAATTCTGGTTTTTTATGTACAAAAACGCAATAAAGAGGATGACAAAGGACACATTGACTTATATTCCGATATTAGGTTGCTCGTTAACGAAGATTTTTAATCGCTGGCAGCGATTCTTTACGTTTCACGTCGTCTCTTGCCGTTTCATTCTGTTTAAGTAATATTATTGACATTATTGTAAAATTAATGTTACACTGCACATTTGACCACCTCACATTGCACACATTTTCTCGATCGTGGGTATGCAGCGCTCTGAAAAGCATCGCGGAACTTCACATATGTCCAGTCCGTATAAAATGACGTTTGTCATAATTTAGCAGGGTGACCTTTGTCTTACAATTTAGCAGGCCGTGCACAGAACAATACCTAAGGGCGTGGCTGGTTGTTGTAGAGACCACTCTTAATGGCTGCCTTTTTAAAATTGAGCACACTGTCCTTATATAGTCACTGTATGCAGAACCAGAGCCACTGGCTCTGTGCAGAACTAGAGATCCTGTAAAGAGTTGGGCAAACAGCCTGATTTGACATACATTTTTGATCCAAATTAGATATTTGACATATGTCGAACAAAGAGGTTATGGGAACCAACCTTGCTAATTTGCTTTTGATGGGAGAGTTTTCAGAGTATTGATCATTCTTCGGATCTCTAGAACTGACTATTAGGAATTTAGTCAAGATTTAGGGTTGCATGTGTGAAACTATCGGTCGTAACATGTTACAAAATATGTAAAAACGGCACTTTTATCACACATGCCTTGCAAAAAGTGATCCAAACCAATCAAAATGTATCCCGTTGTTTGACCAACTCTTAGTAACCTATATACAGGGACTCTATACAGAACTAGTGTACCTGTATAATACTTTAGTAAGAGTAGAGCAAACAGCGAAAAATTTTGGATCATGATTTCATGGCTACCAAGATTTAATGATATATTGAAAAACAAGGTTGGTAAAACTGACACACGAGTTGTCAGTTCCATCAAATTTAAGGTCAGCAGGTTAGGTTTTGTGTCAGTCTGTGTCAAAACTGACGCAAAACCTAACCTGCTAACCTCGAATTTGATGAAACTGACAACTCGTGTGTCAGTTTTACCAACCTTGTTTTTCAATATATCATTAAATCTTGGTAGCCATGAAAAAATTATCCAAAATTTTTCGTTGTTTGCTCTACTCTTACTAAAGTATTATACAGGTACACTATGCAGAACAGCCTTCTCATGCCCTCGGACGTAAGACACCCCAATTAGAAAAAGTGCGCGAGGGTAGTAGATTTTAAGAAACACACACTTGTGACCCGGAATCCGAAAAGTGACAGTTTTGCGTCTCGGCGTCGGTTTTTTTTTAAATTAGTTTTTAGAGTTATCAAGTAATTTTTGTTATTATTTTCACGAATTGTATTTAAAACCTGAGTTATTTTCATTAAATATTTAAATTAAAAGTGTTTAGTGTTTGTTTGGAGTCATATATGCTAAAAGCTTATATTAATTACTGGGCGTATCTAGAACTTTATAAAGCAGTTTAGCAGCATCATAATGTGCATACTATCACTCTGCGTTTCATCTTGTATGCTAGGCTAGAGGATCTAATCTATTCGCAAGTTCTAAAAGAAGGGTTTTCTATACTATGCTATCAGTAACCTTTCTAGTAAATTTAAGACATCAACGATTACCACTACTGCTTTATCCAGCACATCCATACGTTGTTGTCAGAAATGGGCAAATTACTTTTAAAAAGTAATTAATTACTAATTCCCAATTACCGCCCAATGTAGTAATTTAATTACCAGAGTTTCAATTACTCACAGGAAATAGTAATTAAATTACCAATTACTTAGTAATTATAATTGTAGAACATCAATTACTTTTTCAATTACTTCCAATAGAAATTATTGTCATATAGTTGTATTTAGTAAAATTTTCTTGCAAGTTACAACTATCATTAGTGTCGTGTCGATTCGTAATCGTAATCTAAAAATGCTTAGGTAATTTTTATGTCTTGCTAACTATAGTAATCTAATACTTGATCACTCTTGAAGGTTTTTTGATAATTAGGTACATCTTCTAGCTACATGCACCAAAACCAAAAGTTTTTAGTTTGTTTTGATGTAAGATGTAAGTAAATAAATAAATTCAAGGATAGCAATTATACTAAGTGTTCCAAAAAATGGGACACCGATTTGGCACAGATTCCTTAGGTTATAATAAACCGATTAAACCTAATATACTTTAGTACAAAGTTCCTTCAGTAAGAAGGTATAGGGACTTGGAAGTTCAAATCTATATATGTTTTATATTAGTTTCCACATAAGTTATCACTAAAGTTGAGCTTTTTGTCACGATTATGTATTTAGTTGCCGAGGCCCGAAGGGCCAAAGCAAATAAACCACACAAGGATTAAAATGGAACTTCCAGTACCCAAGGGTACATTGTTTTTTTTAATCGAGAAATCGCGAAGTTACGACATTTTAACCAACTTTTATAGGTTACGTTGACGTCGGTTGACGTTTACCTATCGCCCAGCCGCCTACAAAAAGTTGTAAAACAATGGATTACTTCACTGCCGATTTCTCGTATTTTATTTGAAAATTTCGACGTTCTTCACTGCCAATTTAAAAAAAATTGAATATGAAGAAATGTCAAATTTAACTTTGGCTAGATTTTGTAATGATATTAGAAAAAAGAGCACACTGAATATGTTATAAATAAAAGTGATTTTTTTATGTTTGTGATAAATTAATCCACTCCCTTTGCATCACTCGCTCATAAATTAAACGTTGAAAAACTTTCACTTTTCTTAACTTGTAGAACAATCTACTATTAAATACGCTTAACATGAGGCTGAATGACGAGAATATGTAACTTACTTAAGTATACAAGATAGAGCATTGGATTTCTTAAGTGTTTGACAAAAATTTCTATTTAGATTTTGTAGAAAAACGATCCAATTGGCGCAACTTGAGCAGTTTTTGTTGGCTCTGTTCGAAAATACTTCTTTTACTCCTTTATACGAAAGTGACATTTTCTGCCGCCTGTTAGGGGTTTCCCGAAAATATACGTTTGGTTCCCTGGTTAGTTTCCAATGGCAGTGGGAGGGAATATAATACATTGACTGCCGTTGCCATTAGAGACGGGAGATAATGTGATTATGATTAATAATAAATCAACTAGCCTCCTGGTTTTCATATTTAAATATTTTTGAATGCAGCTGATTACAAGAGATGGTTTCATCATAAAATGTAAAAGTGTTGTATGTATAACTCTGGACTAAAACGTCATTTCATCCCTTGCATGATTACAATAAATTGATTAGGACAGCGACAACAGTGATGATGTTAATGAATTCTAAAGCTTGCTGTTGCCAATACTTTTATATTCCATGGCCAACCCTTAAGTAATTTTTCCTTTTGAACACACCGAATAAGAAAATTACTGTTGACGCTTTACAATCAAATTGCTCAGGTTGCTTTCATATTTTTACTTCAAATTTCAAAATGTTATTAACATCTTTAATAATACCTATTGATTTTAAGTTTAGGGTAATAAAATATCTGAAATTACGTAAATTGGGTCACCATACACTGTTCTTTTAAAAAACTAAATGGAATTTTGTATAAAATCATTAAGAAGCCAATATTTGAATGTCTCATAATTAGCAAGGGGGTTTTTAATAATAATCGAAGCTAATATGCTCCAACAGTCCATAAAAATTATGCACTAGTGCCAGTATACAAAGCAGCATATGAGCATTACAAGGCAAGAAAGCGACAAAGAATGGATAATTTACAAAATGTTCAATGCAAGAATACGGTAAACTTATGCGGCGGCGTTTTAAAATTACCATACGCCATAATGCATTTTTGTGTCAACCAGACATTTTATATATGTGTTTTCCGCTGTGTAAATGTTGTTATCGGATTTTGTCCGTTTAGTTCAATTCCTCACTCAAAAACGTAATTTTCCGGACTTAACGTCTGTTACACTTGCATGGATCGTTTAAAACAAGCAAATTGAAATGAATAAATAATCATTAAGAACCAATATCGTCTAATGAAGCTATTTAAAATTATTATTTTATCGTAGGTATTGTAATCTGTAATGTACTTACCGCAAATATTTTTATAGCGTCTCTCACAATAAATATTAGTGTCACTATTACAAGCTACAGATACACGCACTAATGCTCGTGGACGCGTCATACAAAATGCAGAAGTTGCTGTTATTCGACTCGTAAGAGGAAATTTGGCTTATATTGCGCGGGGAATACTCTGCGATTTGCTTAATATGTAACTTAATAAAACCTTATCTTGTTTTTTTGCATTCTGTAGATTTGGCACCCTATGGAGGTCAGTAATTCAGTAATTGAAATACCACAAAGTAATTCAATTACCTCGAGTAATTTCAATTACCACAAGTAATTGAAATACCTATAAAGTAATTTAAATACTTTAGAGTAATTTACTTACACGAAAGTAATTGAGTAATTGAATGCAGTAATTAATTAGTTTTAAAAAGTAATTTTCAAGTAATTTCTAACAAAGATGGCAATTCCCAATTACAATTACCGCATTTTGAAAAGTAATTCAATTCCCAGGCAAATAAACAAAAAGGAATGTAATTAGTAATTTAATTAAAAAGTAATTAATTACTGCCCAGCTCTGGTTGTTGTCAGTCCGCCAAATTAGAACATACAGAAACGCGCCCGTAAAGCATTAAACACGCATTATATAGCCTATGTGAATTACTGAACGTAGCTAGAACCGTATAAAGCGGTTTAGCAGCATCGTGATGTGAACACTATCGCTCTGCGTTTTCAGCTTGTATGCTAGAGGGTCTTATAATATTCGTTAGTTATAAAGGAAGTAGTATCAGTACCGCTTCTAATAAATTTAAGCTTTACTAAGCCATCAACGATTCCAACTGCTGCTTTATCCAACACATCCATGCGTTATTGTCAGGTCGCCAAATTAGAGCTTACAAAAACGCGTTTATAAATTTAAAAAAATATTTTTAAAGGAAGACGATATTTGGCATGCAGATTTTATGCCTTTCTGGCATGAAATCGAGAAAATATCGGTAAAATATACACAGGGTGAGCACCTTAAAAAATATAATTCTTCCTATTTTTGCATATAGCTCAGGTTTTTACCCTTAAAGAAAAAGGCATACTTGGGACCCAACATGTACAATACAGGTAAATACCTTAAAAAAATTCTATAGCACATGTTAAAGTGTGCTTTTATCAACTCAAAACAAAAGGTCAAGTTTTACTTTAACAGCAAGGGTAGATAAAGTAGCACTTTAACATCAAGGATAGATAAAGTAATTTAATTTTCTAACTTTTGTTTAAATTAAATATGACAGCTTCGTATTATCGTAGCAATCCAATCAGGTACTGACATTTTGAAATGTGATTAACTGTGCTTATTTTCTTTTGAAATTGTTAAAGTTCTTGCTATAGAAAAAAATATTGTACTATACACGACGATAAAGTTATTTCTATCCACTCTTGAATCATTAACGTCTCGACTTCGTCTCGACTTTAAACGATTCACTCGTTGATAAAATTTAACTTTATCGTCTTGTATAATACATTACTATTAAAGTAGGCTTTTTAAAATTAATTTCAGTGTGTGAAGTGCCACTTTTTTTTTCAATCAGTGAAAGTGCTTTTAATTTAGGAATGAATGATTTTAATTAGACGTTTCCTTAGTTACCGGAACTGACCAACGCACATGACTAAAATGAAGGCAAATAAAATTCTATACAAAATAGGATTGGATTTGAATAATTAATGAAATTTAAAAAAATCTTATAGACAGCTCGTGTTAGCGTGCTTATTTTTCACTCGTGTGAAAAAAAGGTGCACTTCTAACACTTGTGGTCTAAATAACTATTTTGTTGGTTTTGCTCTAACTTAGAAATAGATAAAAGTATTTAATAATTTGCACATAGCTCAGGCTTTACGCTTGACGAAAATGGGACTCGATAGATACAGGATAAATGTAAAAAAGTCAAAATAGGGCAACAAAAAGCACGTTCTGTTTAATATTGCCGCACATCGCACAGACCCGAGAGGTCTTCCACGAACGCATGCGACACATGGGTACGACCACCGGTATTGTTTTTTTTATTTGAAAATTGATGTAATTCGCATTACCAAGTGTTTCCTCTCATGGTTTCAGTATTATTGGTAACGTTAAAATATTTTTACACCTGGTTCCTTTGATTTTTAAAATTAGGGAAGTTCTGAGTAAAGCTCTTTATAGATTTTTACTTCCTTTTGCAAGAAAAGAAGTATTGGATTCACCCCAAAAATTCGAAATTAAGTTTTCAACAGATCTGCACGTTTTAGAGTCTGCGTGTGAACAAAATATCTCAAAACTTAAGAGGTATGGCGTTGACACTTAATATGTAAGTTTTGTGTACTATTTAGATGCGACAGCAAGTTTTTGAAGAAAATCGCATAAACGGAAGTATGCTGTTTACTTTTGTGATTTTTCAGTTTTTTTCGATTTTTTCAAAAACGGCTCTAACGATTTGTTTCGAACTTTACATTTTTATTGCATTTTTAAGGTGTATTGATGTAAGATATACCATTTTCTAGTTGAATACTTCTAAAATGGGTTTCTTTTGCTTTCTTTTCTTTTTATTTTTTTAACTCCTATTTTAAATAGAACACACGGTATATTATGACATTTTTGAATTCAGCTTAAAATTATAGAGGAAATTTGTTTTCTCAACTAACGCTCTATTTTGTACGGTTTCTGTAGAATTTGCAATTTTTGAAATTTTTTGACAAATACTTAAAAATTAAAAATCCAATTTTTGGCTCATTAAAAGATCACTGTGAAAGGAAGTTGTGTGCGTGTATCACACTAGATTTTTTAATAACTAATTAGAACTTACTTTCTGTATGAGAATTTTTACTTTAAATACAGTATTAGTTATGGATGTTGTAACGTTTTCACCCTCCGAATTTAACCTCAGTCCTGGTAATTAATTCTAGAGATTTACGACTTGCATTAATTTCGGAAAGGCTCAAACGTTTATTAATTTCTACCTCGGTAGCTCAAATCGGAGAAAATATTCACTCAAACTGAAATATATTTGGTCAGGAAAACACAATATATTGACCAACGATATATTATTTTTAACTATATGTACAAAATAATTAGTAATTTCTTAATAAAATGAATTGTGTATCAATAAAATAACCAATTCCTCTGGAGACCTGTTTCTTCTGTTTCCTGGAGAATTGCAACCCACTCAGCAGATAAGTGTCGGTGGCGGCAGTATTTGACATGGAGTGAAATATAATCGCTGCTCCGCTGTATGTCGGATGCCCGAAACACGACTTCTGAGATAACCGCGGTTTGTTTACACTTTGTGTTCTGCAAACATACGCAGAAATTAACGAGATTAGAAAATACCTGCGGCTCCGGGAGTGCGTAAGGGCTGGTGCAGCTTGTGGTGGTGCCCGAAGATGGCAGTTCTATATTCCAGGAGTGACTGTGCCGTGAATTTGCAGATGGTAAAATTCGATCGCTTTAGCGGGCAAATGAATTTGACAGCTCCGGTTCAAGTAGCGTAATTCGCCTTTGTGCTTCAAGAAGACGTCGTTGGACTAAATTGCTTACCCCCCAGGTAAATTAATTAATTCGAATATATTGTTCGTGCTGCGTTTGTACGGGACGAGCAATATGATTCCCACAAGTACAGTTATTAACAGGTTTTAATATTCTTGCCGCCTACGGTGGTGTCGGAAACGTGGGGCTTTGAATTAACCGAAAATTCGTTAGGAGACAAAGATATACTGCCACATTCTAACGCACAGGTTGGGGTTCTGGTAGAGACGTTAGAAGACAGAGAGACACTGCCACATTCTAACGCCAGGAAAGACTTTGGAGGAAGGAAAGTCTCGAGACCCAAGTCGGACTGCTGGTCAAGACCGGTAGACTCAAGTGCCTTAAATGGTTGAGGAGTCTGTTTATATACTCTTCAGGCGGCTTTATTGGTAAAGCAGCTCTGGGTAACATTGAATGGGAGACAGCGCCAGGGTTTTTTTCGTGTCTTTGCGCATAGCGGTACGTGATTTGTTATCATCAGTTCGAGCGCCGGATAGATGTAACGCTCGATTAGGCGATGTACAAATTAAATACATCTTTAATGTTTATTGTGTTGACGACCAGTTTCTAATCAAGCTTCAGGTTTGGTATTACAAAAAAGAACTTAGCTATTAGATTTATTACTACAAATACACATTTATTTACTATTTGCATTACAAGTATTAGCTTTTATGGTAATATACTGGAAACATGTTTGAATATTTATGGTATAAATCCCCAATTAAAATAAAATAAGGGTAATGTACAAAATAATTCTCTCGTCTGCTTAATAGTGATGTCAACTTTAGTTACTTTTTAGTACCTGTAACTATTCCTTACTTTTCGTTGTAGTATTCGTTACTTTGTATTCGTTACCGAGTACTCGTTTATTCTAGAGCCTACGTGCGTCGCAACCAGTTCGGATCGAGTACAGTGGCTATATACAAGACAGTGTGGCCATACGATTGTTGGTGGCCATTTTCAGGCAAATTTGAGCGTAGACATATACAGTGCCTTTAGAAATAATCGAACGTTTTTGAGTGGTCATTATTTTGGCGCTAGTTATTTTAACTAGTTGATGTTAGCTGCACGTGCAGTGTTATGTTTAAACGTTTGACATTTTTCATTGGCGTTCGTTCGTGGTGCTTTAAGGTGTTGCATGAAGTTTACAACCGGTTTCAGTAGTTATGGTAGTTTACAATACAGCTAAATGCCGTCTTCCTGTTCCCTGCCTCCAAACCTCCCTGTCCTGTGCTTGGTGTTCTTCCAGGTTGCTCTCCTCCATGGCTCTCCGAATACCCTCATTCCACAGTTTGTGTGGTCTACCTCTTTTTTTTCTTACCCGTCGGCGACCATTTAAAGATCTTCATAGGCCACGTCATCTCCTCCATTCTCATCAGATGACCAAACCAGTTTAACGCTTTCCGTTCAGTTCTGTCCACAACTGATTCTGGTGCCTCCATTCTGCGTCTTATTTCCTCGTTCGTCACTCTATCTCGCCTCGATACTTTTCCGCTTTTTCGTCCATTTCAACTGTGTCTAATCTTCGTTTCATTTCCGCTGTTACGGTCCATACCTCACTGCCATAACATAACATCGACTCTACCATTACTTCACCTATACTTTTTTTTTGTTTTGTTAGAGATAGTATTGTCCCGTCAAATTGATTTCAAGCATCCCATTATCTTCTTACTCTTACTTTGTACTATTCGAGTTTTGATCTCTTCTGTTCCAAAACCTTTTTCATCGATTGTATTGTAGCACCGAGGTATTTAAACCTTTCTACTTGTCTTACTGCGACATTTTCATTTATTGAGACTTCATATTGTGCTTCCGAGTTGATTACTAACTAGATACTCCGTTTTCTCTAAACTTATGCTAAAGCCCCATTCATCGTAGCACCGATGTAATCTCTTTATCATACATTCCAAGTCGAACGCATCTTGCTATTAGTACAACAATAGCACAATTCTAAATTGTCACATTTAAATACTGTGCAAAATATTAGTTTTACAGGGCAATACATGATAAAATTTCACCAGCTTGCGACGCTAATGAATTATTTGACACTGACAATTTACAAGGTTTTATTTTCTTCCATAACCAAATGAACAGGTTCTACCAACCTCTTTGAGAACAACTTAGAAGTAACTAAATATTTTGCCTGTTAATGGCAGATATTAGCGTCGACCAATAGCGGCGAAGACATACCTATGGCCACACTGTCTTGTATAAAGCCACTGTAGGATCGAGTATCCGAAAGTTCAGTGAGAGTATCCGTTGGTTTCAGATTGAGTGACAAGCACACAGAGCTGCGAAAGCTGATATAAACAAACAAAATAGAATGCTTACTGCTTACGTCTTCATTTCTCAGAATTGTGCATTGGGCACGGGGCTTATACACACGATAATATCGGGAGTTAAATTTTTACGTAAAAGAGGTTTTAAAATAACCTGGTTAAAAGGCTAATGCAAATATTAATAATTATCGCCCAATAAGTTTTTTGTTTCATTCCTATAAATTATTAACAAAAATAATATGCAATCGTTTAAAATCTAAGTTAGATGCATACCAGCCAGCCGAACAAGCTAGTTTTCGAAGAGGGTATAGTACTTCTGATCACCTTCAAACCGTAAAACTCCTCCTAGAAAAAAAACCACTGAATATAACATCGACATCTATCTGGCCTTTATCGATTTTCAAAAAGCATTTGATACGGTTGGAACATGGGCACTCCTAAAAGCAATGGATAACTGTAGAATTGACTCGAGATATTCAGCTCTCATCAAAAACATCTATGAAAGAGCAACAATCCAAATTCAAATCAACGAAGACCTCAACACCGATAAAATTCCAATAGTTCGAGGAGTACGACAAGGTGATACCCTATTCCCGACATTATTCACATTGGCTCTTGAGGAGGTTTTCAAAAATCTGAGATGGGAAAACAAAGGTATTAAAATAGACGGTTGCTACCTGAGTCACCTACGCTATGCGGATGACATCGTGCTGTTTGGCAGTAATATTGAAGAGCTAAAAACAATGATTACCGAACTACATCATGCTTTCAATAAGATCGGACTTAAAATGAACATTGACAAAACCAAAGTGATGAGCCTCACGAACACCAACGATAACATAGAAATAAATAGGTATAGAAAATGTAAATCACTATGTTTATCTTGACCATGACCTAAAACTCGGAAAAGAAAACCAAACAACGGAGATCACAAGAAGGATCGGTCTAACATGGGCTGCTTTTGGCAGGCTAAATTATATCTTCAGAAACTCCGGTATACCCCTATGCTTGAAGAAGAAAGTATATGAGTCATGTATGTTACCCGTTGCTACGTATGGCATAGAGACGATGACTGTAACGAAGAAAAGTGCAGAAAGGCTTAGAGTAACACAAAGAGCCATGGAGCGTAGAATTTTAGAAATGAATCTGAAAGGTAAAATAAGAAATGACGATATCCGAGAAAGAACCAAGATAACAGACATTATGGAAAGAGCTGCGAAATTGAAGTGGAAATGGGTGGGACATGTCGCCAGACAAGACCAAGAGAGGTGGCTACCAAAATTAGTACACTGGAGGCCTAGAGAAACGAAAAGAAAGGTGGGCAGACCACAACGAAGATGGCTAGACGATATAAAAAAATACATAGGAAAACACTGGTTTCAAATTGCACAGGACAGAAGTACGTGGAGAGTAGCAGGAGAGGCCTATGTCCAGCAGTGGACCGAGACAGGCTGATGATGATGATGATGATGACAGCTTACTTCTTCATTTCTCAGAATTGTGCATTGGACACGGGGCTTATACACACGATAATATCGGGAGTTGAATTTTTACGTAAAAGAGGTTTTAAAACAACCTGGTTAAGAAGCTTGCTTTTATTTTGTTTTCAAAGTAACTTTATCTTAATGTCAGAAAACATCCCCGAAACATCCCTGAAACCTCGCTTATGTGATAAAGCATATTAAGCATTTCTTCGGGAAATTAACTGCCTTATGTGCTTGTTAGCTATTAGAAAGAATACATACATTTCTGTACACAAAACAGGCAAAATTTAATGAGACTATAGATATCATTTTAAAATCTTAAGATTTTCAGTAGTTTTGACTACTTCTTTACTTGACACGTTGATTACAATTATGTATTACATTGCAACTGTGAATAAAATAGAACATTGAAGACCAATATGTTTTATTACCTTTTTGTCAAACTGGGTACATTGTTCATTACACTATAAATAATTGTAAATAAAATAGAGCATTTTAAATAAGATATTCTACTTTGCATTGGTAACATTGAAAATATAATTACAATTACTGACTTTTTGGAAAACGCTTTGTTCGTTACGATTCAGAACCATTTCGTCATCTGTGCGAATGCCAGCTGCTCTGTGTGTTGCCTATTCATCAGGCTCGTAATTGCTCCAGCATCTGAAAATATTTAAAAGGAAGAAGATATGAACATTATAAATCATTATGGACTTTAATCAACATTGACGCACGCAAAACGTGTGGAACTTACAAAAAAGCTTGCCACCTTTGTGTTCAAATCGCTTATTAATCAGCTTTATCGCCGATCCCTGTGGTTTAGAGATTTGGTTTGCGTTGATAAAG
Source organism: Agriotes lineatus (assembly GCA_940337035.1). Taxonomy (NCBI): domain Eukaryota; kingdom Metazoa; phylum Arthropoda; class Insecta; order Coleoptera; family Elateridae; genus Agriotes; species Agriotes lineatus. The sequence continues at coordinate 67,357 of CALNHX010006194.1, forward strand.
TCTATAAGATAATTATGTGACAACGATATCAGGCACAGGCAGAACCGCCGATCCTGCCAAGTCCAAAGTATAATTTTTATCGAAACATTGCTCCGCGCTGGTCACTCCGTGAGTGAATAATTATAGTAATATAATTACAAGTATAACTCGCCAAGTTTCTAAATTATCGCTTCGGGCTGATACAGATCAGTTCGCCGTTTGTAATACCTACAAGTGGAAGCGATAATACGAAGAGAATTAAGCAATAAACTTAGCTGAGCTAATTTTCTTGTCAGTTTAAATTGAGTTCTTGAGTTGAATCGACCACCAGCTCGTCTTACATAAAACAATCTGCGAGGTGCATTTTGTATCGATTGCAGGAAGCCAAAGAGTTGCATTTACGTAAACGAGTTATAAAAATAGGAAAGTTGCAGTGCATCTGTCGAGCGTGTGCGTTTCAAGCATGAAATTCAGAAGCAGCCCTAGTAGTAAGTAAAAGTAAATCTTTATTAACTGTTCCCATTCTTATTCGAAATTTAAATTCTGATGACCCGCTTATTGTCACAATGCTCAAAACTAATTCAGAAAATCTATTTTAGTCACTATAAAAATTGGAACAGGTGTAGCTACTTAATTTTGGAAATTTAAACTAATTGGCGCTGAGGCATTTTGACAATTGACACTAGTAATCGAACGGGCTGTCAAACTGACAGTTCGTAACATTTTTAGGTCGCCAATTTTGGTGAGTTTTTGAATGAAATCCGGTTTTTATCAGTGCAATTTATTAATAGCAGCGTCTAGGGATCAATAAATTTAAGTTTAAATGGAAGTTTTTATAAATGAACCGAACGAAAACGTCCATTAAACTTTAACATGACACCCATTTTGTGTTTGTTCAGGTTTAACAACCCAAATTGTACTTTATTTTAAGTTTTATAATTTCGTTTTAATGAATACTTTTCTATTTGATCTCCAATATAATTACCCTAAGCACGCACAGTAATTTAATCTCCATGTTGGCCTTGCAGCCTATTTCCAACAAATGTAAATGATCGGCATGCTTCATTTCTTAAGAACTACCTGCATGTTACAGGCATGAAAAATAACTTTGACACCACAAGGCAATACCGAGTCTCGTTGCAAGGAGTTGTACCATGGCAAGACTTAAGAAAGTAGGTAGTGTAATTACTGCTTGGTCTACTTTTTTCATGTAACTGCTTTAGGATCCACTGGATGAACCAGAAAGCCACAGCCAAAGAAGCATACAGGCCGACAGAAGCCGAACACATAGCAAATGTGCTAACCCATGGCGTGTGGATCGTTCCCAGCGTTTTGGCGACACTTGAACTACTCTCCAGATCTCATAATGGTGCTCAATTTATTTCCGCTTTAGTTTACGGTGCAACTTTGATATTCCTCTTTTGCGTATCGACTGGTTTTCACTGTGTCTTCTATCGTAATAAGCATGGGTAAGTCGGCGCTTCTGTGTGCAGAGCAAGTTGTTATCGAGTTGTTGTTCCATACAGACAACTGAAAGATGTTTTGCATCGCTGTGACAGGGCTATGATTTACATATTCATAGCCGGCTCGTACTTCCCCTGGCTGACCGTTCAGTCGCACCCTTCCAATGGTTGGGCTTCCTCCATGAAGTGGCTGGTGTGGTTGCTCGCAGCCCTTGGCATCACTTACCAACAAGCCTTCCACGAAAAGTATAAGATGCTAGAAACTATATTTTATTTAATTATGGGGATATTTCCGTTTCCATTCATAACCCAGGTATGTTTTTAAAGCATTTTTAAATATTTTACATAGTGTGGGTGTTAGAAGTGTTCTTAGTAATTTACTGTTGATTGATGGATGAGTTTAATTAAATCATCTAAAAAGTGCATTAATTCGGTATTGAAAATTAATATTGTTTGCATTCGTAACACCTAAGGGTACATTACGGATGCGATTATATATAAAATATACAGGGTTATTCAGTTTCAAGGCTCACCACTGGGATTTCAAAAATGGTAATAGATTGAAGATCGGTTAAATTGGGGCAAAATTACTGATTCTAATGCTGAATAATATTCAAAAAATAAGTCGCACCTAGCAATTGTAGTTTTCGAATTATGCCCAAAACAAAAATTAAATAACCCTGTACTTATGTGTATTATGTATCCGCTTTCAAGCTTGAGTAATTGTTGAATTTTCTTCATTATTATTACACTAATAAGATAATGGTTATCTATTTTATAGTTTTCAATAATATTCTTGGCCACTTATAATTTTTTAGTTTCTACTAGACGCAATTAAACTGTTATCTGAACAACGGTGCTTGAAATCCGTGGCACTTAAAGGTCATGTGATTGTAAACAATGAACTCATTGAGACGCACACATGCACAAGTAGCACTTATCAATTTTTTTTGGTGTTTTATAAATTAGTAGTACATTATCTTCTATGTGTTTATTTCTGATCAAAAGATGAAGTTTGATGCTTCATAAAAACAAATTAAGAGATTAATTCCATGTAAAAGGAAAAACATTTAAAAATTCAGGATTTAAAATTTATGCAAACTTTTTATTTTGTACAAAAATTATCACAGTAGAACCTAATTACCCGAAGCTCCAATAAATAGAAATCTTGACCAATTCACACCAACATTGCTTCAGTCTTCTCGAAGCAATTTCCATACTCGGCTTTTCATTTCAATTTTGGGAACAGTTACATATCCTATGGCTGTACGAATGCCAACGGACTTGCAAAATGAAGTTTTTGGTCAAAAAATCTTTTATAAAATGAGATGAATGAGCAAGTGTGCTGTCTTGGTGAAATTGCCAGTTACTGCTTGCCCAGAGATGAGGCCTTTTTTCCTCCTTGCATCGTGGAATCTCTCCAAAACGCCCAGATAATTCTTTGCTCACCGTCTAACCTTATGGAGCACACTCATTATGATAACAGCTTTGGGCATTTTCAACTGAAAAGACTGGGCTTCTGTCTAAGAGTCATAGCTATAGACCCATGATTCATCGCTTGCGCAACAATATCCAAATCTGGCAAAATTTGATGCAGGGTTGTAGAGGTTTTACTGTATTTTAATATATAGAAATTATAAAATTCACATAAAAACTAATATGTTTTGAGCTATTGTGTAAAGTATAAAAGTTAGGTTTTAGCAACAAAACGATACTGAACCTTGAGTTACCCCTAGCTTTTGTTTTCATCATTTTTAATGCTCATCATCATATGTCATTAAAAATACTTCACATTTGCTCTGGCTTTTCATTTTCGAAGTGAAGAAACTAGTAAAAATGTTTGCATTTTATTTTCTTTTGTGTGTAAAATAAAACAAAACAAAGTGTCCTCGGTGCTCCTTGAATTTATGCAAGCCTTCGATTTGCGTATTTCCGTGGATTACTTCTTGCACTTGTTCAGGACTACAGAACACAAATTGTATAATTATATAACCAGGTTGTTTTACTGAAGGAGATGAAAGTTTTTGTTTGATATAAGATGTGACTGGAGTATCCGGGCCTAACTACCCCTTAGACAATTGTAGCCTGTGTCTGGTCACAAATGAATACACCTTAGAAGTATATTGAACTAGTAAATAATTACAAGTCCTTACATATAATTGAATGTGTGTCGTGTTTGCTGTTTTTGAACTCAAAACCTAGTATTGGTATAGGCCAGGGGTCGGTAGACTTTCGAATTAGATGAGCTAAAAGTTAAGTAAACAGATTCTGGAAATTTTTAGAGAGCCACAACATGTATTTTCTCTGTATATATTGTAATGGTTTACTGCCCATAGCAATTCTAATTGCCTAATTACCTAAATGAATAAGGTCAAAATGAGCAGAGAATTAAATATTTTATTTATTGCAAAATAATCTACTTTACATTAATAAGTGCACTTGATGTGAGCAGCAGTAACTAATAATTTGAGGGATAAAAGTTAGTATGAAATAAGGCAGGTTTCAGAAGGGTTGCGTTCAGAGTTTCAGATATGATAAATGTTCTGAAGGGCCAATGCAATTTAATTTGTAACTGACGGATTTGAGCTTAGTTACGTCAAACATAATGTGAATAAAATGGTACAGAATTATTTGTTAAATACAGAAACTATATGAGCATTATGCATTAAAAGTGTATAAGCCAGCAAACGGCAAATTAGCTGAAAGGTAAACGAAACCGTGCTAGCAAAATAATAATTGCAAAGAGCAATGAAAAATGGAAGGCAGCCGATCAAAAGACAATTAGTGAGACGCTAAAGGAATTCAAATGTATCAGTGGATTATAAACGAAAGTGATTTAAAAGCAGAGCAAAGTGTTGTGGCTTTATTCCAAGAAAAAGACAATTTTAGTAGTTAGGTAGTCCATAAGGTTAAACATATTATCAATTCTAATTTTCTTTATAAAAATTGAAAATCTAGTTGCTAAGTGACCTGACTGTCATTTTTTATTAATGAAAAAACAAGCTTGTAAAATTTGTGTGGGGGCGATATTGAGCTCCTCATATAAAAAAATAAATAAAGTCTATTTTTGATACCATTTGTATGTAAAGTTATTCATCAGTGTGCAGAGCATCTGTGGGTATAATTTACCAGGTGTTAAAAGCGCCAAGTGAAGCAGATTATAGGTATTTAGTGACCTTATCACAACCGAATGAACAGCGGGCGGCGGCGGGGGCAGTGCCAACGCCGGCGAGAATTTGGGTGGAGAGGGGAGGAGAGGGGCGCGAGTGCGGTGCTTTACTAAATGGCAGGGCGGTGCAAAAAAGTCGAAGACAAAGAATTTTTGCTTTGTGATTTATGTATGAATGATTGGACTGTTTGAGTTTGTTCGGCAGCCATGAGTTGGAGAGCCGTAAAAAACACGACGTTTGCATAAAAATATTTCGCCTGTCAACAATGTGTGTGAAATCTGACCTAGTGATAGTATTATAATGCAGCAGTCTGCATAAAGCTTCCTTATAGCATTGCAACGTGACCCAGTAAAAGGACACTAGCTGAGTTTTGTATACAAATAGTTTAATTGGTACATGTCGTGAACTAGTTTTTATATTCTAATTGAACGCACTTTTGTGTCCGCATGATTTTACTTAATTGTCTTATCTCATGGGCAAACAATAGTTTGAACACAGACTGTTGCAGAATTCAAGAAATAAGAAATTTCTTATTTAAATTATTCCAAATAGCTATTTATGCAACAAGTGCTAAAAGTCGACTTTTATGCGCGAGACATGAAAATTATGAAACGAAGCCGAAGGCTGAGTTTCATAACATGTCTCGCGCATAAACGACTTTTAGCACGCGTTGCATACAATATTTTATCTACGACCTTAATTTTACCGTTATTAATCCATAAATATCGATTTAAGAAAGGTTCGCATCTGCGACGCTGCATCATAATGAATAGTAGCCTACGCGGCTGGCGATTGTTTTGGCCACGCCCGTGCTGTCAAGGACAGGTACGAAATTTAATTATTTATACTCCACATATGACTGTATTCATTACATAACGCTTTAATTATTTCAAAAACTCTTTACCTGTAACGCAAGAAGCAACTAGAATAGCTTTACGACTTCACTTGCAGTTCGAAATTGTAGTTTTGAACCTCGCGTCACTTTTAGCACATGTGCTAAAAGTAAACAGCTGATTTCTTTAAACACGGTAAACTATAAAACGTCACTTTTAGTGAAACAAGCGAGTGTTAAAAAGCCTACTTTTAGTAGTGGTCGTAGATAAACATAATTATTATATTGTCAGATTGAATGACCTGATAATAAGAAGCACATTTCCACAGGAAGGAATTCATAAAAGGGGGAGATACCTGGAGACGACCAACTATCTTCAATACTTTTTACCGTAGCACTTGAAAAAATTAAAAGGCGGTGGTATAAAAACTACACGTATTATACACCAACAAGTATTATTTTATAATGATGATGTAGCGAGTTCAGAAATGTACAGTCGTGTGCAAATAAATCTGGGACAGTGTTTTTTTCACATGCAGATTCAGTTAAGAATTGAAGAATATCTCCATGGATTTCCTGCTATCAGAAAGAGTTACATTAAACTTTAACAGGTACTGAAACCCATAACTCTCTCTGATAAGAGGAAATCCATGGAAATATTCTTCAAATTCTTAACTGAATCTGCATGTGAAAAAAACTGTCCCAGATTTATTTGCACACGACTGTACATTTCTAGGAGTCAATATACATGAAAGCTGACAAGAAACCAGAGAAATAGAGGCAAGATTAACTAGAGCAGTCCAACTTCAAGGGGTTCAAGGGCCACTGTAAAAAATTTGAAGGTTATGAGGGCCGCATCATAAAATGTGTCGTATGCGACTTTGTGAGTGATTTGTAATAAATATAAAACGTGTATATTTCAATACTAATTTTTATTTATTCAAGAAGCTTAAGTTACATTACATGTTCTAAAAGTGATTCTAAACAAATAATTCATATTCACTTTAGGTTAATTCCTTTCCGTTCTTGAGATAGGTACCGACAAAAAAAATTACATCAATTAATGTAAATTTACGAATAGAGATGTGACGTTTCACCCCCTTACTAAGGGCGTCAAATTTTTACCCCTCGGGTTAAGCTCAAATCGGAGAAATATGTTCACTCAAATATATATTCGATTAGGTAAAACCACAGATAATTATCAAAACAAATATGTTTTTAGCTGAGTTGTACATTATGTAAAATTTACATGTTCTTCTACAACGGTGTCTGGTTTTGTGGGTCGAACTGCAACCCAATGCACCGGCGAGTGTTGCGTGTCCCTATTGGTAGTCCGCCGGTACGCACGCCGATTCTTCGGGGAATGGGCTGAGTAGGTCTTTTGTTGCTGCAAACTTGACATTCCACTCAGCAGTGATTCTAAGCTGTAATTTTCCGGTGAATTTAGCGATTGTAAGGGTTACCTGGGGCGGGCGTTAGTGCCTAAATCCTGGTGCAGAGGTTCCTGGTACCTTACGACGACTAGGCGTCGTTCTTGGAGCGAACGCGGTGTCAAATCCTGCAGATGAATTTTTTTCTCCTTGAGCCGGAAAATTATGTTGACATTCCTCCGATAGGGAATTTGCGGGCTGCGGAATCGAACGTCGAAGTCCAGGAATTCGCCTTTTAATGACCAAAAAGAGGCCCTGCAGGTGAGTTTGAGGGGCGGCTACAGGACTCTAACCGCTCACAAGCGGGGTAGAGGCTGCGATTCCTACATTTCACCTCTTGGGGCGCCGGGATTTGCGTTTACAAATTAGGCGGTCGGAAATGGCTTTTAAGCAGTTAGCCACGCAAAACAGTACAGCGTATTAAGACAGGGTTAAAGCCTCGGGGATTTGATTTCCCAAGAAAGTTCAACAATCAAGGTAAAATCGAATTCTCGGGCTGACAGTACAACATGTCATCTCCCTTGAAGCCTGGTCTGGTAAGGGTTTGAGGTCTACTCCGTTAGACAGTTCAGCGTGTCAGACCGGAGGGCCCAGGTAGAACAGGAGAGGACAGGATCAGGACTGGTGGACTCAAGGGGGAATTGGATCCGCAGGTCGCAAAAATATGATGGGCCGCATGCGGCCCGCGGGCTACATGTTGGACAGTCCTGAACTAGAGAATATAGAAATGCATGCAGTCTGATAAGCATACTTAACTCGAAAGATGTCTTAAGAAAAGTAAAAATACTGTTGGCGTATGCCTATACGACTTGATTTCTAAATAAAGCACTGCAAGGGAAATTAGAAACATATAAAAGAATGCTGAGAAAAATTTATGGAGCAAGAGGTAGAAGGTAAATGGCTAAGAAGAAACAACAAGGAATTAGCATAATTATGCAAACATCCTGCAATTACTAATGTTATAAATCTCAGAGCGAATGGACACGAAAACAAGAAAAGGCAGAGAAACAAATATTGATGAGACAGCAGATAAGTGCAATAAGTAGAAAGTAGAGTAAATAAATTTGAAAAAATTGTTAATAAATCACCATTTGCACAAGCACATAGAAAAAACAACGAAAATATGGATGTAAAAAAATTAAAGAGATCAAAACAGGAAATTATATTATTCAAAGTAAACTAACCGAAGAGATTGAGAAAAACTATGCTAAAATTTGCAAATCGAAAGATGAACTAATGAAAATGAGAAAAAGTGAACAACAGCAATTAGAAGCAAAAATCAAGGAACTAGAATATAAGTTGATCTACAAGAAAGGGACAAACGGAAGAACAATATTGTAATCACTGGGGTAAAAGTAGATACAAATGATAGGGAAGTTATAAAAACTGGTGCCATCAATATTAAAAAGAAAAAATTGGATTGAAAGCAACTGTTATAGAAGCATACACAATCAACAATAAAAAACATGGTGTAAAAGTGCAGTTAAATGTCTTATAAGTAAAGGCCGGAATTATATGCATCAGCATATTTTATTGCTAGTCGATTTCGTATTAATTTCTTTCATAATATAATATAATTTTTATTGTGCATATAATTGCATATTTCTTTGCATATTATAGTACTTTTTGGATTTTTTAAATTTAAATCATTGTGAAAATTTTAGAATCTTATAGCTTGTTTGGGTTTATCAAGTAATTTAAATTTAACTTTCTTAGAAATGCTAAAATATTGCTGTGTACATCTTTAATCTAATTTTACGCAGTCCTTAAAAGGGCAGAAATGCCGTATTAAGAAATACAGTGGAACCTGCCTATGTTGCAGAACAATATACAAAGCGAATTAGCTACATTGCCAGTCACTTTACAACACTGATTCAGACAGTTAAAGCAGTGGAACCAACAGGCAAAACCCTAGTAAAAATTGAGAAAGAATAGCAAACATTCAGAAATCTGTTGAAAGTGCAACAGGCGAAGTTGCTAAAAGATCGTATAATAAACTACTTTAATAAAAAATCCTGGATTTTTGGTTCTATTCAAAATGGTGCAATGAACTGCAAAAAACTTTGCCGTAGTATAAATATTGAGTAACATCTTCACATAATACCAACCTGCGCCAAACACAACTTTGTTAAGTACGTGATTATAAGTTTTGGTCTTGTCTCAAAAACATTTATGTTAAAAATGCGGCAGTGGAAAAGAGAAGCAATTCAATTAGTGATACAATTGTATGAAAACTACGAAAAAAAACTATGCTACTCTACAGGATATACCTATTTTTTGAGGTTATGCTTCTATTTAATTTTATGTAGATTGGTATGACTGCATGACAGCCAGCTGCAAGTGAATTTACAAGAAGAACTTGTTCGTGTAAACGGTCTTAGAATTTACTTTTAACTGGAGTGGTAACGTCACTGTACCAGAAATACTTGTTCGTGTAAATGGCTCTTAAGACCCATTGTAACGTACACAACAGAAACGTTTGCGCTAACAAAGAAAGAAGAGGAAGAACTAAAAAGATTTGATTCTCAGACTTATATTAGGCCCAGTTAAATTAAACGATGACGAATGCAGACCAATGATGAACCACGAGATAGACCAAAAAATGAAGGGTGAGAACATTGTACGATTTATAAAGGCGCAGCGTCTGAAATGGTGAGGACACATTTTGAGAGCCCTGCAAGATGACCCGACAAAGTGGAGACCCACAGAAATAATAAGAAGAGGCAGGCTGAGAATCAGATGGTGGGATGCTGTTTTACAAGATTCGGCAGCCCTCGGAGCAAGAAATTGGAGAAAATCGTTCAAAGATAGAAAAAATGGAGAGAAAATTACAGAAGAAGCAAGAACACACCAAAAACTATAACTATAAATAAAGATAAAGTTGAAGAAGAGAAAGGAAAAGGGCTCTGATCCAGTCCATTGCATGGATCAAACATTCTTCGAAAGAAGGGGTTGTGAAGCCGAAAGAAGAAAAAGTATAGTATGTAACACATTATATAAACTTGTCTAGACACTCGTTTATTAAACACTTGCTGCGTTACGCTCCGCTCGTGCCTAAAACAACTCATGACTAAAGTGACGTTTATAAAACTTGTTACATAATATACTATTAAATGTAAGTTAGAATTACTGCATTAAAGAACAGGTTTGCGTTGATAAGAAAATTGTCACCCTAGTAACCAGTCGTAATTTTGCGTGGTTAAAAATTTATTAGCCTTTGTTGACATACAAATGTAGGCTGGTAACAAAGTCATAACTGTACGGTAACAGTCCTTTATCATACATGGAAACCGTTACCATATTGCAACTGAAAAACTATTGAACACACCATGGATGTTATGAATCATAACAGCCTTAGATATGTTAATAGTTATAACCACAGTACTGCTGACAACGTGACTAATTAAATCATGTTATTAAACAGCCGTTTTAAAACCTAAAACTGCCAACTAAAAGTCAATTTTACACACTGTTTAGGTTTTCCTCGTGAATATATCTGTCTTCATTTGATTATCTTAATGGGATATGAATTATTGTGGAGTATTTGCTATAATGTTAATTTATTGAATTTCTAAGGTCAAACGGAACCTGCTATTATGCTTAAATTATGAATGTGGTTGATAAACTATATAATAATGGTAATGATGAATGACTTTATTTTCCAACTAATATAGATTAACAAAATAAACAGTGAAACGAGATGTATGTAGATAGAAACTCCCAAGGTTGCAGTTCAAATGGCATTAATTTGCCCTGGTCTTCCAATACAGCCTAGAAATATCAATTTCTTATTAAAGCAATTTTATAAACTTAGAAATAAACTTACACGCATACATGTAGCAGAGAAAGCACACTCTAGAAATTGGAGGTTAAATAACTAGGTATCCTGACTGTTGAGTATTGCATAGATTTTGACGTAGTTTTTTGAGAACTGTTTTATGATAGTCGTTGTAAGCCAATGTAATTCTACAAGTTTGTGTAAAATGTGATCAAATTTCTTTATGCCAAATATGAAACGCAAACATGAATTTCGTACTTTTTGAATTCTTGATGACAATTCATAAGTAATGGCGGGACCATAAATTTAACAATATGAAAACTGAGAAGGAACTAAAACTTCCCATAGCATGATTTTCATTTTGTAAGACAAGTAATGTCTATAATGATACAGAAGTTTAAGATTTAAATATGATTTTTATGTACTTTAGAATTTGAGTATTATATCTAAAGCTGTTATCAATAATTAGTGCCAAGTTTTTTGCTTCTTTCTGTATCGGAATTTTGAAAATTATTAATTGAGAGTTTAATCTTTGGCTTTAAAACACATACTATTTTTACTACCAAACACAATAACGATTTAGATGGATGAAGTGTCAAAGAATGTTCTTTCGAAATTTTTGAAATAGCATCTAAATTCTAAATCATTTGGAGAATTTTTAATTCATTTTAGTTTTTGCTTGCGGCAACATGGGCCAATCATATGTAGCACAACCTTATGTCTCGCTCTTTATAGTGGAATAAAACAGGATGCGAATATATCAATTACTCAGTGCGCTCACTGCTATGACATCACTCTTGTATACTGACAGAATAAATGGTCTACATGCCCGTACTCAAGAAATTTTAAAATCGACAAGATTAACACCCAGCAGTGATGGTTGCGCTAATGAATGGAAGGGTATTTTACAATGCTCAACTTGCTCTGAATTTAGGTTACAAAGTTGGAGCTTTTTGTGCTTGTGCAGCAACCATTGTGTCAGGTGTGTGTCATGGTGATGTGTTGACCTTGTTACTCTATCTCTTAGGTCTGTGGTTTTGAGTAGAGCATAGTTAATGTGGTGCCCAACTGTGAATGGTCTCGCCCTGCCCAATTCCAGTCGCCAAGGCCGCGGAAAAATTCCGGCCCTTGCGGGATTCGAACCGAGGACTTGTTTAATGCAAGCCTAGCGCCTTCCCAACTGCGCTACTCGGTCTCTTTAAACTTGTTTATGGCTCCTAATTCTCGTAGTAAGAGGATTGTACAATTAGTGTACTTTAGAATAAGATCTGCTATTCATAAACGGAGAGTAGACTGGCAAGGAAATTTTTGATAAATTTAAAAATACCAGAGAACATAACAATAGATTCAAGCTGCTCACTGAAATGGCTAGTGTTCCAACTGGGGACTTCTTTGAAATATATGATATGAAAACATTCCTTTTAATGAAATTGAAGAATGCTCCTATGACATCAGTTTATATAGAAAGAAGTTTCTTTATCTACAAATATACAGGCTGTTTCCTAAAAAACGCCGCAACCCATAACTCCGTTGTTTTAAATTTTAGACCCAACAAACTATATATATTCTTAAATGGCAAGACAAGAGCTACCTTTTGACATCGCCCGTTCGTAAATATCTTTCAACTGTTTTGAGCAACAATGTTCAACTATTTTATTTTAAATGGAACACCTTGTATATTTTTACATATTTGGATTCAGGATGAAATTCTGCATGCAGTAGTATGCTTCATTTGTTTTTTGGACACTTAGAAATGTTTAAAATAATTTTTCAATATTGCATGTAGACAGTCGTACAGTACCATACAATTTTCAAGTGCGCCGTGGAAAACAATCAGAATGTTGAAATATTTTATCTAACACGTCCAGAAAACGAAGAAATAGTGAGGCAGAGGATTATCAATGCTTGTCACGAAATACCTTCCAATCTGATATTGAATGCGACCAATGGAGTAACTAGAAGATGTCAGTTGTGTGACAACACGGTGGCGGTCAGTTTAAGCAATACCTGTAGATACGTTTCGTAGTTTCATTTAAATTTGTTTCTAATAAAATATTTCAACATTCTGATTGTTTTGAAAATTTTATGGTACTGTACGACTGTCTACATGCAATATTAAAAAATTATTTTAAACATTTCTAAGTGTCCAAAAAACAAATGAAGCATACTACTGCATGCAGAATTTCATCCTGAATCCAAATATGTAAAAATATACAGGGTGTTCCATTTAAAATAAAAAAGTTGAACATTGTTGCTCAAAACAGTTGAAAGATATTTACGAACGGGCGATGTCAAAAGGTAGCTGTTGTCTTGCCATTTAAGAATATATATAGTTTGTTGGGTCTAAAATTTAAAACAACGGAGTTATGGGTTGCGGCGTTTTTTAGGAAACAGCCTGTATTAGGGATGTTCGATACACCGAAAAGTACCGGTATCATCGTATCGTATCGTATCGATTTAAAAGTACCGGTTCGGAGCAGTATCGTATACAAAAGTACCGGTACATGAAATACCGGTACACAATCGATCCGGGATATTTTCTAAATTTATTTATGCCACACTTCGAGTCCTAGTATAACAAATAGAAGTTTAGCAATAATAGTTGCGTAACAATCAAGAAATCAACAATTGAAAAATCAATATTAGAAATACATTTATTAAATAGTATACATATAAATGCTCAAAAACTTTAAAACTAACATAAATATAATATCTGAAACATTAAAAGTATACAGAGTGAGTTTATTTGAATGTTTAGCATGGGTATCTCGGAAAGTATTGGAGATAGAGAGACGGTTAAATGGGGAAAGAATTGTAGTTTTACGAGCTCAATTTAATGAGCTTTTTGTTTTTTGGAAAAAATGCAACGCTAACTAGATATTTCGCAAAATGATTTTTTTCTAATTTCGTTCGGTGCCTATAGCTCTGTTATTATTGACTTTAGAAAAAATGTGTAAAGGAAAAAGTTGTAGACCATTATGTGCTTAATAACACAGTCCAACCAAATTTTTTATTTAAGCTATAATTTTTGAGTTATGACACAAACTTGTGTTTTTTCTAATGGAAACCATAGTCGGCCATGACTTTATAAAAAAGGCAATTTTTCAACGATTCTAACGATATACCACTTGATATAGTTATTTTTATAGATAAATAAATTATGGCTATTTTTCTCTTTTCGTTTTCGAACTGTTCTTAAATTTGTAGTGCCGTCTTAACTTTTAACTTCACACCGACACAGTCTGCATTTTCCTCCAGAATCTATCTTAATAAATACTTTCCAAATGTTACTGGTTGGAGGTGGCATATTTGTTTAAAAAAACACAATAGAAACCACAATTTCACTGAATAATAAGAGAAAACTGATAATAAAAACAGAACTGTTAATTAATTTACCGAACACCCACGGCGACCGCGATGGATTGACGAGTGACACAATTGTGGCAATTGCCTTATAGGCACAATTTTTTATAATCTCGGGTATAAAATTTTTCTCGGGGATTTAGCGAATTTCGCTGCGATCTCCTAGTGAGAAGTTGCTGTTGCTGTTATAAATAGTTAAGCTGAATAATGAAGTTCTCTTTGGATATTTAATCATCACCATAAAATTTGTTGGGATACATGAGAGCTCCAGTTCACCAGAATTAGTCATTATTTTACAATTCATTAATTACAATTTTGCTGTACCAGTCGAAATCCGAAGCGGAATACGTACACAGATTAAACAGAAACATTTCGGCTCAGCAAAATCATTTTGATTTGATTTTGGTTCTTGCGTTTGTAGAAGTTGAAAATGACATTGAAAGTTATCTACGTTCGACCATTTAAGATTTCAAGAACTGTTAGTTCAATAAAAGTAATATTTATACATGGCTTAGGTTTTTTACCCTTGAAGAAAAAGGGCATATTTTGAACCTTTTTCCTTTGGTTTTTCAAAATTTATAGTTTTAAAACTTTTTATATTAAAAATAAAAAATTTCATTATATAGTCAAAAGATGAATTATTTCTAGACAGGCGGCAAAAATCCAGGATCGGTCCTGCCGATCCGATACTGACCAAAAATAAATCGTATTGGATTGGATCGCTGACCGAACTACCGGTATAAAATATCGAGTATCGGAAGACAAAGTACCGGTACTTCAAAATATCGGATCGTACCGCACATCCCTAGCCTGTATGTATGTACTCAGATAGTAAACATACGATTTTAATTGAAAAAGTTGGAAAATATTTAGTTATTTACTATTTTCTTAAACAATTAATACATGTAATTATTATTTTTTGCATATTTATGTGCCTATTTCCTATTTTTTATGTTACATATTTGCCTAGTAGTTAGTAGTATTTGTGGGGAAACTGATATCAAGCTCTTTTTTCCAACCCTGTGGACAAGGTCTATGCATGCAGAATACCAGGTACCTTAGTCCTACTTAGAATTTTGCCGTGACTAAGAAGTTCCAACCCTAGCAAGGGGTCTTTAACATGCTACACATCGTAGTAACGTGGGACCCACGGCTTTACAACACTTCCAAATTTTGTAGAGGTTTTCATCCACATTTTGTATTTTTAAAAACCCCACCGAGATCAGGGATCGAACTCTCAACCCTTAGATCGGTAGCCAGAATGCTTAACCACTAAGCTATGAAGCTCGGCACGTATTTGTCTAAGTATAATTATCTATATTCTATATGCAGTTAGCAAACAAAATAAAATATTTCTCTTACCATATTAAATTGACTAATGTTTCATTCAACTGTTCTTTTCTGTAAAAATAATGTACCACGTTACCTAACGGTTCAAATTCTATTTTTTTCTTGCTGCAGACAGATGATGCTCTTCATTTACCGTTGTTATTGCTTCGCTTATAATTTCCGATGGTAAAACCGTATTAAAACATTGATTGGACTTGATCGCCAAGAAGTCGCCAAATACTGCTGTACAATGCAGTAGATGTAAAACAAGCCAACGAATTTTTCTGAATGAGGTAGCGAAGTTATTGTGACTACTTGTAACGGGTATTTTTTAAATTAATGCCTACAAAGTACTTTTCTTAAGCTTATCAATATAACAACAAAATTTATTCTACGTGTACTGTCTAACGTAATTCACTGTTTACAAACGACAGTGTTTTACTCACATTCATCTCTTTCTAACTAATGTAGACCTATAGAAGGAAAATTAATGAAAAACAAAATACTTGGTAAGTGGAGTGCATAACCGTCAGGAAATACAGCTACTAAAAATTAAAAGTGATTACAGCAGCAAAAGTTATACTTTTGAACGAGTAGAATCGGTGACATATCTGGAAACGGGGAGACCTAACGAATGAGATCAACAGAAGAATAATTAGGGGCTTAAAAAGTGCGGGAGCTCTAAGTCAAGTGTTAGGTCAAAAAATAATTCTCTCACAATTAAAGTGAAAATATACAAAAGAATTATAAGACCTGCAGTA
Organism: Agriotes lineatus; assembly: GCA_940337035.1. NCBI lineage: Eukaryota > Metazoa > Arthropoda > Insecta > Coleoptera > Elateridae > Agriotes > Agriotes lineatus. The sequence goes on from CALNHX010006194.1 coordinate 83,462, forward strand.
ACCTTTGGGGGAGAAACTTGGTCACTACGACAAAAGGACAAATCAAAATTATACGTGTTTGAAAGAAAGATATTAAGACGTATCTACGGAGGAATAAAAGAAGATGGACTCTGGAGAAGGAGAACAAACAAAGAGCTATACGAAAAATACCGTGAACCTGGCATTGTAAATGTAATCAAACAAAATCGTTTGAATTGATTAGGACACATAATAAGAATGGAAGAAACAGGATCACCTCGGCAACTGCTTTATCAAGAGCTGGAAGGAACGAACAGAAGAAAAAGACCTAAAAGCCAGTGGTTAAAGTGCATAGAAGAAGTTAAAAGTGTATAACTGTGAGGCTGAAGCCGAAGACAGGAAAAAGTGGAAAGAAATTTCTCAAAAAGCCCTGGGCCTTAAAGGCCTGTTATGCTAATATATGCAGGGTGAGTCAGGAGGAACAGACCAAACTCCAGGAGTGTATTATACACATGAAAATAATGTAGAAAAACTCAAATGTTGTTATTCAAAAAAAGCATTCTTGTGAATCGGCACTTCAACTCACAGTCACTACCTTGAAGACGGCTATTGATAAAAATGAATATGTTGTAGCAGTGTTTCTTGACCTTAAGAGAGCATTCGAAACCATAAATAGAGATATTCTTTTATCAAAGTTATATCAGTATGGTATTAGAGGAAAGGTTTATGAATGGCTCAAGGATTATTTACGTAACAGAAAACAAAAAGTAAGGATTAGAAATGTAATATCTGAAGAACTAGAAATTAACCTGGGGGTACCGCAAGGAAGTGTGTTAGGTCCATTGTTGTTTATATGTTACTTAAATGATATTAATTTATTTGTTAATTGCGATTTTTTAAATTTGTTTGCTGACGATACAATGTTGGCATGCAGTGACAGAGATATTGGAGTGGCCGTTCAGAAAATGAATATTGTATTAGAAAGTGTATCTAAATATTTAAAATGTAATAAACTAAAATTAAATATTTCGAAAACAAAGGGAATGATTTTTACAACAAAGTATAAATATAACTGTTTAAACAAAAATAATATAAATTTATCAATAAATAAAGAACAGATAGAATTTGTAACATCAGTTAAATATCTTGGTTTCATGTTAGATAATGTATTAAATTTTGAATCGCATTTTGATTATCTCGTTAAGAAAATTTCAAAAAAATTGTATTTTTACTCAAGAATTGCAAAAAATCTGTCAATCAATTCCAAAATTACTGTATATAGAACCATTATATTACCCCACTTTGATTATTGTGCATCTTTATTGCATCAATTTAATTTAAATAAATTGTCGCAATTACAAAAATTACAAAATCGTGGGATGAGAATCATTTTAACATGTAACCGATTAACACCAGTGGTAGTTATGTTAGATGCTTTACATTGGATATCAGTATCGCAGAGAATTTATTTGTTAACTATGACATTTATATATAAAATTTTGAATAATCAGGCTCCATCATATTTAAAAAATTTAGTATCATTTTATTATAACGTGCATGACCATGATACAAGAGGTTTGGCTAATATTTATATTCCTCAATCAAATTATCGTTCTACAATGAACTCTTTATTCATTAAAGGGGTAGATATATATAACAAATTACCAGAAGATATTAAAGCAAGCAGATCAAGTAGAGTTTTTAAAAGCAAATTGTTGTTACATATTCAAAATCAAACTATTCTGTAAAATTAAAATTATTATTATAAAATGTTAATGTATTTTTCTGTATTGAATTACTATCGTTTAATATTGTTACTTTGTTAATAGTTATTTGTACTAATATATATATATAATTATGAAATTATTATTGTAAACTATGTTGTACATACTTTGAATTTTTGTGTATATTAGGATTCCTATTTAAATAAATATTGTTATTATTATTATATCAATTTTCATTTGTTTTCAAGATACGTCATAAAAAAATCCTCATATGCTTTATTTTTGTTTTAGCCTTTGTAATAAATGGTGCATTTCTCGATTGTTTACAAATGATTACTTCTTAAATTAACAAAAATGTCGATTTTTTTACAAAAACAGTTAAGTTCTCTTGAAAACAAATGAACATTGGATAACAACATTTGAGTTTTTTTACATTATTTTCACGTGTATAACACACTCCTGGAGTTTGGTCCTTTCCTCTTGACTCACCCTGTATACAGTCTGTTTGATTTTAGCTATCACAGCAGATATCTCGGCTATTGTTAGAGATATGACAAAATGTTACAGAAGAAAAGTTGTTCTACATTTAATTTTCTATCATCTGCCGTAGCTAAAAAACCAATTGAGCATCAAATATCTTAGATATAGCAAATACATTTAAAATATTAAATGAAACGTACCCAATTTTATTACATATTCTAAAACTATAAAAAATTATCTTTACAACGATATATCACATGTACTAGTTATCTAATCAATTAAAGGCTGATAAATAAGTAACAAATGCACGCTTATGTAGATTAGAGCTTTATTCGAAAAAGTAGGCGGTGAAACAAATGAAATTATTTGTCAGCTTCCAGTTCCTTAATACTGTCTTGACATAATATGCAATTCAACATAAAGACAACACGAACAAAGCAACAATAAATTAATAAGTAAACTAAGTTTAAAATTTCAGTTCATAATATCTCCAGTGTTTGTTCAAAGTAACCTCCGTTGTTCTCCTTAGCATAGAATTTCGGCTTAGACCGCGTAGTATTTGTATATGAACACCCAGCATTTTCTGGCTTAATGTGCCTTGCACCTTGTGAAGTCGAGCAAAAACCAGCTCGATGGCCATGCTCTTTGGTGGCTCGTGTTGTTTGAGTATCTTGAGAACGAGGATACTTAGGCAGATTTGGCCGTTTTGCTGTTTGTGCATCCATATTCACTAACGTTTCGCAAGACCTTGCAGCTTGCATCATCAGAGTGAAAGTCGCACTAAGAACCGAAGGTCGGTGTGGAGCTATTTATAGTCCTCTGTGCCAGGCGCGCGGAGTGGCGTAACGCTGGCGCTGGTTGGTCGTCCGAGTGCAACGTAATCCGTGGGGCGTGGCCGTGTGACGCAGAGTGGTTGTAACGCTTTAGATCGTGTATCACAGGGGGTCCACGTTTTACTAAGCTTAAAGCCATCTTCCCTGTTGATATTATTTGGATGTTTTTCTATTTCTATGGCTTCACGTATCACTCGCGGGAAGTAATGAGGTATTCTGGCAAGTACTCTGGCATGCTGAAATTCTAAGGTGTGCCCATTTGTAAACGTATGCTCAGCTACGGCTGATTTTGTGATGCGTTTGTGTTTGCAATCGCCTTTATGTTCTTGGAGTCTTAGATCAACGGAACGACCAGTCTGTCCAATGTAACTCGAGCCGCAAGAACAAGGAATGCGATATACGCCAGCGGTTTTCCAAGTTTCCAAGTTTAAAAACCACTCTGCGTCACACGGCCACGCCCCACGGATTACGTTGCACTCGGACGACCAACCAGCGCCAGCGTTACGCCACTCCGCGCGCCTGGCACAGAGGACTATAAATAGCTCCACACCGACCTTCGGTTCTTAGTGCGACTTTCACTCTGATGATGCAAGCTGCAAGGTCTTGCGAAACGTTAGTGAATATGGATGCACAAACAGCAAAACGGCCAAATCTGCCTAAGTATCCTCGTTCTCAAGATACTCAAACAACACGAGCCACCAAAGAGCATGGCCATCGAGCTGGTTTTTGCTCGACTTCACAAGGTGCAAGGCACATTAAGCCAGAAAATGCTGGGTGTTCATATACAAATACTACGCGGTCTAAGCCGAAATTCTATGCTAAGGAGAATAATTCGAGTAACCGCGAAAGCCTCAAACAATACATAACCTCTGTTGTTTGCAATACATTCTCAAAATCTGCTTATTAAGTTTCTTCTCGCTTCCTGCAACATATATTGTGTTGTTATTTGGTCACAGGCCCTAGGAATATGATTTTTAAGATCTTCTAGATCTTGTGGACAAGTAATATAAACTTGTTTGAGAAAATCCCAAACAAAAAATCAAAAGCAGTTTCACCGTGGTATGTATACTATTTTATTCGTAACCACTTTATTCTAAACAATAATTGGAAGAATTAGGTATTATATTATGATACGACAGGTTGTGACGCGCATGAATGGATCAACGAGATTCCCAGTGTCCCTACCTTCACAGCGGTCGGAAATGGATCGCGCATGAATGGATGAACGAGATTCCCAGTGTCCCTACCTACACAGCGGTCGGGAATGGATTCATTTCCAACCGCTGCGACGGCAATTACTTTTCCGACCGGTTGGAAAGTTACAAGTTGGGAATATCTCATTTTCCAACTTTTTAAAAGTCAGTAACGATCTTATTACATATATGGTTGCGAATAAAAGTATTTACGTGTGGAGGCTTTAAAGGTCGAATTAAGTCGTGTTCAATATACTTAAAAGAATAATATACCTATTTGTGTATCATCAGCATACATCTGAACCTTGCAATTTTTTGCAGTTTTACAAAAGTAAGCCATGTAGATGGTAAATAACAAGAGTTCCATAATAGATCCCTGCGGCACGCCTTTCGCAATAGATCTAAAAGTCCACATATTGTGCAATCTTACTCGGTGTATATGTTCGGTTAAGTAACTGCAAAGCATATCAATCGAATTTGATAATAGATCAATGAAATCTAACACAGTTGAACAAATTTTATGTTTAATTGTATCAAAAGCTTTACTGAAATCAAGGAGAATTAGAATAGACACCCTGTTTTGGTCGTCTGTAGTAGTCACCAACGTAATAATACAGCTATAACCTGATTTAAACCCAAATTGGGCATCAGGAATAATATTGTGCTTATTAGAAAAACAATTGAATTGCTTATGGATGATTTTTCCAAAGTTTTTGAAAACACTGGTAATATGCAATTTTTGCTCATGCTAGTTGTTTCTCAAATATGTATAACTTATAAGCGGCTAAGGAGAATTAAACTAAAGCTTTCGTAGAAACATGTAGTTTATCATGATCATAATCGATAAATGATATTTAAAGCAGCTTTCTTTTGCAGCACGACTTTCATGGCCAAACGGAATTGAAGATAGGCGGGATGGTGTACGCCCTCGGTGTGATATTTTTCAAAATGGACGGCTCAATCCCATGTGCTCACGCCATTTGGCACCTTTTCGTTGTGATGGCGGCGGCCGTGCACTACTTCGCTATCCTCCATTACCTGTACCCTGATCTACCTCTCCCTGAACCTTCCTACTCCATTAACACGAGTTAATAGCTGCCAACCTGTAAGTAAGACCTCTAAGGATCGACTGCACTTAGCAGCATCGTAGGGAATTTAGAAACAAGGAGCAGCCGTGCTCTCGGATGCCAAATTTTGTCGTATTTTTAGAGCAATTTGTTTTATTCGTAGGATAGACCTTGCAGGACCAAGATACTAAGCAACTGTGTTTCAAAGCCACTCTATTGGCGGCGAGATTGAAACTAGGTAGGCATTTACTTACCAGAGGTGTCTTTTTCAAGTTTAGGAAATTAGTTAGGAGCTGGATGGAAATTGGTGATCAAAAGGAATCGACATATTCAAAATGATTTATCATTTGTTAAATTAACGCCGTGCTGTGAGTTGCTTGAAAAAGATGCCGTAATTTTACAAAATGTGTTGTAGTTTAGACAATAGGCAACAGTGTTGTCTGCTTTACAGTTGTATCGGATTAACTCTTTCAATCCGCTCAAGGATGGTTAAGCAAACTATGGGGTGCTTCAAACTTGACTGTGATTATCAAACTTCCAGGCGTTTGTATAATACTAACGGGAGTAATATTTGAACTTTGGTTAGGCTCTAAAATTTTAAATCAAAATTCTGGTTAAACCTGAGAAAATTGGGGTTACAATCAATTTTTGTACAACTCCCGACAGTGCTACAAACAAAGCCATGGCACACATCACATGCATTCGTCGCGGTCATAAAAGCAAATGTAAGAACTGTTACATTGTTTTTTGACCATTGAACGAACTCGTATCAAACAGAATTAAAAACTGTGATTTATAAACAAAAAGGTTGTTTTGGACTTTAATGTTAATGTAGTAAAGCAGACAATGCTGGTAAAACCAGTTCCCGTTATAGTGAGTTGCTAGAATATTAAAATGTTTTATAGATGAATTAATAAGATATATACCGTTTTCTAAACATGTAAAGAAGTGATGCCAAAAATGTACTTGTAGGTTTTAAATCAGCGCAAAAGACTAATTCCTTCTGCTAAACAATCAAAAGTAATTTACCTAATTAATCTAGCGGATACTATTTTTTAATACCGCAAAACGGGTTATGTAGTTGTACTTTGTAGATTCTTAGTACATACACACTTCACAAAAATTAATTTACCCGGAAGAAATAATGATGGCTCTTTTGGATTTTACAAACAAAATTTCAAAACCTGATTTTTAAATCACCCCGGGATGGGAACACTTGAAATAGTATATTACATACCGAGGTGAAAAGTGTTTCATTCCTGTCGAGAGATTAAGTAGTTAACCGAGGCGCGTGGTATGTATACTATTTTATTCGCAACCACTTTATTCTAAACAATAATTGGAAAAATTATTATATTATGATACGACAGGTTGTGAAATTGAATGAAGACTGAATGTCATGGAAATGGCATTTTGGAGAACATACTGCGAAGAATACGTAGTGAAACAATCCTAGAAAATATGCAAGTATATACAATTATCAAAGACGATATTGAACAACATAAATTGCAATGGTACAGACATGTGTAGGATGAGAAAAGAAACACGAAAGGTCTGGAAATGGAAACCTAAAAAAGAAGATGAAGATGCCCTACAACACAATGCAACAAATAAAAACTGCACTACAGAAATAAAACCTACAAGAAGAAGACGTATGCAATAAACAAAAATGGCGAATGGGGTGAGGGAAATTACCAATAATGGTTGTATAGTCACCGCTACATGTTTATAATGTATATTAAAAAAAAAGATGGTTTAGCTGTGACATTTATAGTATTATCTACACATTAAAAAGTCTTCACAAGAACTTAAGTAGAAGTCGAGTAGTGTTGTTGGTGCGTGCCTACGGACTAGCTACCTACAGCCATGAGTCGTTCAATGACCGAACAGACATGAGAAATTCGGTGAGGCTTCTTTGCGCATTTCTTGAACTCTTGCTAAGAATATGAAACCATTCACGGATGCAGATGTAGCTAAAGAATTCATGTTCGAGGCAGGAAATGTTTTGTTTAAGAACAAAAAGGTGAGACTATTCAGCGTATCCCGGTGTCTGTATTTACTAACAAAAGAAATACACACATATTGGCGGAAAAAATCAATGCGATTTAAAACGCAGGTAATGGCTGCAGACTGTTATGCCTTGGCTATGGATGAATCATGCGACGCTTTTGACGCTTGGTGCACCACTGCACTGCTCGAAAGTTAGAACTCGAATCCTCCACAGCAGGCTCCAACAACTGGAACCGCGGAGGCCACTTGCACAGAACAATGCCGCTTGGCTACGTAAGGTCGACTACCACGAGAAAAGAATTCGTGCTACCGAAATTAAGGCTGCAGACGCACTGGCAGGACGCTGATACGTTCCTTAAAATGTACAGCTGCATGAACATGTGGTCAACTGTCTGCCTAACGGCAGGGGTGTGAGGCAATTACGTTTGAGCCCTCTATTTCACCCAAACAACCGATTCATTCTAACGCCGCTTTGTAGCAGCCCCTTTGTGCAAAGCTATGTATCACCATAGCATCAAAAATAGACTACTTTGGTGCACGAGGAAGCGGTTGCAAGCAGGCACATGATTTGAAATGCACTCTACATGAACGAGTGGTCTGAATTCACAATGGAAACGCGGGATTTTTACCAAAATACCGAAGTTTCTTGCTAAGAATTCTGGATAAAATTTGTCCTAATAAATACCCAGAACTCAGAAATTTAGCTTTAAAACTTTGTACAATGTTTGGATCAACATATGTATGTAAAGTAGTGTTTTCCAAGATAAACTTTATTAAAAATAAATTTAGATCTCGACTCACCGATGACCATCTCCAGGACTTAAATGCAATTACTTGCACGAACTTAACTCCAGACTTCAAACAGCTAGCTCTAAGCAAAAATACCATTTTCTCATTAAATTTCAAATAATATCGCATTTTTGTCAATTACTCAGTAAACATTTAATTTTATTTGTTTTAGTTTTTTAGTTATAGTTTGACACTTTAATGTAAAGCTTGGCTGTCAGCGGACCGCGACAGTTTTATACATTTTTTAAACGGACCCCTAATGAAACTAATTGGTGACCCCTGCACTAGACTAATGGGGAATGTGCGTATTTCCCAAATAATTTTTATTTTGAAGAGTATGTATCTGTACCTCAAACGCAAAAAGTATATTAAGTCCAAAATTAGCATTTTACAGGAGAAGCGTTTAAAGTTTTTGTTAATGAATTATGTTAAGTCACTCTGTAACTATTTGTGATAATTCTTTTAACTTTGTAAGAGATCTTCATCCCACATAGTTATATTTTTTTAAAGATACCTAGATTTGTTTTAAGTCACTTCATTTGGCTAAGTGAAAAATATCATTATTCGGACTTAAATGTAATATTAAGTCCAATAGAAGAAAATGGCAAATGCAAATACAGCAGCAGCTTGATAACGTGAACTAATTCAAACCAAGTGTGTTCATTTTGTCGAAATGTTTACATTAGCAAGCGTGATTTTATTAATAAACACATTATTAAAAGAAACGTTTAACAACACAATAAAAAACAAAACATTATGACAGCGATAAATCATACACCTTTTTAATGAGAAGAAAAATAAGCTGCTGTTTTATTCTGCATAAATTAGTGCCTATGTTTAACAATGACTAAAATGAAATGCAAACGCATCATAAACACCCATCCGATCGACTCAGCTGTGACGCAGAGGGGAATCCCCTACATAAATCGGCGACTAACCGTCGCCAAAAACTGTTTACGTTATCGAACTGTACAGATTGTTTATGTTATCAGGCGTACCATTTGATCCTATAGTATGAATTTTTACGTTATCGAGCGCTTGCTGTAATATTAACTCTATGAAACTTATATTATTAAAAAACGTACAATTTTTAAACACATTAAGCAGCTATTAAATAGGTATTTATCACCATATGCAAGATTAATATAAAAATTGTGAAACGCTTTTAGAATCCATCTTCATAGCTTTTGTAAATCTCTATATTTATTGTAGAAATACTTTTAGGTAACCTTTAATTGTTTCTAATTGTTCTGGCAATTCCAGTTTGCCTCGTCCTTCTATTGATATTTAATTGTTTAAAATCTTAAACTTTGTTTTATAAAAAACAATTCCAGGACTTTCTCTTCTTACTTGAAAATGTACCAGTTGCGATATAAGAAAATCATCCCCAGAATCATTTGTTCTCATAACAAATGGTGTCGCGAACGTCACATAAATGTTTAAAATTTAAAAAATCTTTGGCTTCTCTACAAAAACAGAACGCCTTTTTTTTCACTCAGAATATAACCAGTTGCTGTCAATCACACGGAGTAGCTATTTTGAACTGAGGGAGTTTCTTTCCCTCTCTATTACCGAGTGAACCGCATCGGCCTCCAGATGTGTATGTCGTCTGGCAAGGATTTTATTATTTAATGTTTTTATTAGAATAGAAGGTAGTCCATGACTATTTGTGCATTACAGTGAAGGGCAGTTTTCTGACCAAATACACAGCCCTGTAATGGTATCTGAAATACCACATATTTCAACCCATTTGGATAAACCAGAAGCATTTCCTCCACGTCCAGCTACGCTCTCATCACACATCATGTGATTTTTTAACAGTCGAATCATAAAGTACTAAAATGTACGTTCACAGTTTTTACAAATAAAAACTCTGCGAATTTGAAAATTTTGGGGTTGGCAAACATTTCTCTAGCATGACTACTTTCTCAAAATTGTTCTTGGAAGGGTCTTTGTCTTCTGCTTTCAATTTATAACAGTTACTGGCGTCTTCTATAGCTGTTGATCATATGGTGGCTGCAAATTAACATGGTTTTGAGTATCAACTTCTTGCAATTGCAAGTATAACGCCAAACGGTTTAATGCAAAATTGTATTCGTAATTAAAAATTCCAAAATTAAACCATTCTTTCGCATTACAACGTTGACTAATATTTTTATCTACACAATCTTCCAAATATACATTCTTGATATGTTAAGATGATTTTGCAAGCAGCTCTTTTTGTTGTTTCATGGGAATAGTGAGATTCGTAAGTTGGAATTCGAGAAATGTGGCTCCGAACGCTGTTACGAATTGCCTCAGATATTTCTTGAGGGG
>CALNHX010006195.1:0-93819 GCA_940337035.1 Agriotes lineatus
CATCCCCGAAACAGCGGTTACTAGGATACGGTTCTTTTACAAGTAAATGTTTCGGGCTAGTGATGGTTTGAAATCTAGCTCCGAAGTATCCCCTGTATACCAAGTTCATCTGAGATTTTGGCCTGCTTTTCGGGATTTGGGCCCACTGTGGGGCTTTTGTTTGTTTATGGCATCCCTCCAGCTCGCAAAGCCTGCAACACTAGGTATTCAAAATCAGCGTACTCAAATTTATATGTTTACCAAGTTTTAGCTTTATACTTTGTTTTCAGAAATTTTAACTGATGTTGGGCTATTTACCCTGGGCTAATCTAGATCTCAAATAAAACTACACTGTAAATCACCCGTTCAAGTTTGTTTTTTAAAGTCAAGGTTAATTGTCATTACAGCTATTATTTTCCGCAAGAGTGTACATAGATAGAACCAAAACAAGTTTTAGAATTTTTTGAAGCAGTTTGGCAAAAAATGGTTGAATAAAGAGATATCTGGCAGTTAAATACAGATGCACAAATTTATATACTCCGTTCATATCTTTGGTGCATGAAGGTTGACCATGGAAGTTTCTACAATTTATTTATCTGTGTAAAATGACTTTGTTGTGTTTAAACGAGGTTTACATTTCAGGCTATCGTTTCCAAATGCATTTAAATTAGAAAACATGAGAAAAGGCCTTCAAGCAGAACAGAAAATAGAGCTTTAGTAATTTTTATGTATGTATCCAGTTCCAGTAATTGTGTAATTGAAGACATTCCTAATTAAGTACATGGAAGGCCTTAGTATTAGTATTTGTTGTGGGAACACTGATGTCAAACAAGTAGGCCTTCAAAGGCCCTTTTTATCAACCCCGAGGACAAGGTCTAGTCATGCAAAATATCAGGTACCTTAGTCCTACTAAAATTTTTGCCGAGACTAAGGAGGTCTGTTAGAACAATTTCCAGGAGCCACAACTTTCCGTATTTTTAGCCCAAATCTTAGTATTTTAGTAGTAAGTTAAGTTCGTAGTTCAATGATGCACTCAGACTTTGATTCTGCAGGAACATTTTTTCGGCTTAGCCCGTATATTAATGCATCGCAGTTCTTGTGTATTAATCGAGATTCAATTCTTCCTACACTTTCTCTTCCTGTTTGGGGTAACGCAATCTATTCCCATATGCTTTGTGCCTTATCGTCGCCTTCTCAGAATTTCTTGTTGTTTTGACAGGCTTCAAACTTTCCCGAGCTCTTGCGAATTTCTTGGTCAGAAATGATACCAGCCTGTTGGAATTTTCCGCACAGCTCCTGGTTTTTCGCTTAAGCTAAACAAGGAAGGAATTCAGTTATGCGCTTGCGTGGCCGCAGTTTTGAAGTCGCGGCTTAAGCCACTGGAAATTCTCGTTTATCGTAAAGTGGCAGCTTTAAATACGTCATTGGACGGATTATTGTCGTGGGGATTCCATTAAAAATGCTTACTTGTACATCGAAGTTCCGTACCGTTTCGAGACCTGCCTTGGCGCCACGGACTTCAATTTTACCCTCTTCGGAGATGTTACACTCAGACCGCTTCAGCCCGCAGCTTTGTGTTGCTTTTGTGCAGTTCCTTCAGGCATTTTGGGGCAGTTGTTTGAGAAAGCGACCACTTACAATGCCGCACGTCAAATGCAGGCAACTAATCTCCTTCAGGTACCAATTTTATTATATTAATTTTATTGTGCATAGCGTACAGCGAACGTCCCGCCAAGTGGTGAACAATTGTGCGCAATATTGTATTTACTGTCAGAACTGTTAGTTTCTGATTTGCCAAATTTAATAAATTGTCATATTTTCTTGTTATTGTTTAACGTAACTTTGTGGCAGTTTCGTTTTTGAGTCACATTATGTATTTGTAGTCAAGTTTACCGCTTTTAACTAGGTTAAGGTGTTGCGCAATTTAATTTAACGCTCACTAACCCATATCGGTGTTGTTATCGTTATCCTAAATCTTGTTCATTGTCATCTACACATTTTATTATTGCAATAGAGTCCATTGTTAAGTATTTATGCTTTTCATGTGTTGTTTATGATATTTGCATTCGTTATGTAAGTATTTTTCTGTTGTAAAAGGAGTTTAGCAGCTGCACCAATGAGTTATTTTTGCAAGGTAAGTCAGTGCTGTACGTGGATCATCGACCAAACTCTGCCAAGCTAGAAGTAGAAAGCTCCCGCATTTACTTCCACATTCTAGGGTGAGTCCACCTGTGTTGATTTATTGAACATCTTTTGCCTCTCGTACCGGAGTACAGCCCTAACTCAAAGGTCGTAAAGAACCCACCCTCGCGACTGAGTTTTAGCTGGAGCAAACCTTCTTGTTACCGCCATCGTAACAAAGCTAGTGCCGTGTAGTTTAGGTATATTTCCCGATTATGTTGTAAAGTAGTGTTTGTGCGGTAACAGTCCACCCTAGCGAGGGATCTTTTACATGATACACATCGTAGTGACATGGGACCGACGGCTTTACATCACATCCGTATGATGGCATTCTGTTGAGGTTTTCATCCGCAGTCTATTATTTTTTTTAAATCCTCACCGGGATCGGGGATCGAACTTTCGGCCCTTAGATCATTAGCCAGAATTCTTAACCACTAAGCTATGGAACCGGGCATGGAAGATCTTACAATGCTTTATCGCATTTCATTTGGAAATGTAGGTACGACTTACAGTGTCACCAACAACACACTTCAGTACTGCCAAACGTATGGAGCTGCTTATTGTGCTTTAGTACATAGGAATGAGTTATGCTCCTCTTGGTTATGTTTTGACAGTTAGTGTCACTTGTATGTAAAAATTTTATATTTTACATTTCTTATGAAAATGCGATGAAATAGTATACTCAACACGTTAGAAGTGATTTTTCTGAACTCAGAAAAACATCACTTTTCTCAACTTGTAGATTAATATACTATTTTCTGACTAGTGAGAAAAACGACCTATGTTTATTGTTACATTACTACAGTAAAGAACATTTCACCATTTCTAGATTCATGTAAATTATAATTAATAATGTAAACGTCAGAATTTCATCTTGGCTAAATATTGCAGCGTTATTAGATAAGTAGATTCTTCTATGCTCGTGTAAAATTAATCCACTCGCCTCGCTGCGCTCGCTTGTATATTATACTGGTACTTTACTACCTAGCTGGAAAACTCTCACTTTTCTTAACTTGTAGAAGTGTACAACAACATAATATTTTCGTCAGCTAGGGACCCTGAAACGCGAAGAACTGAAGGTGATTTTTTCACGACTACAATACTTCCTTCGTCTTTCAGACGAGGAGAGTAACAAAACTTTTAGTTTTTGCAGCTTTATCGGAATACAATTAATGATACACATACTTCTTCGTATATTAATGTTTCTTGTAAAATTTGCAAACTGCAATATATACACCTGCCTCCTGTTTCTTCACCGAAAGAGACACCCCTGGTTGCTCTAGAAACCACCCTGTATGCTGAAATTGTTTTGCAGTGTAAAATCAGCAATTTAAAATAAATAACCTATTTAGCAAAAAAGTAGAAGCAGAAAATTTGAAATTCATGAATATAAAAGCTAAAAAATGCGAATTTAAATTTTCTCCTTATTTGGAAATAATCTCTGAAAAATCACCAAGCTGAGCGATTCTTCAACCATGTTTTCACTTTGCTGAAAATATGAAAATCCACATGCGCTACCACAGCGTATGTAAAATTACGAAGAGCCACATTTACTAAGGACCGGATAAGCACACAAAGGAATAATAAATAGCTCGTCAAAGTTAACAGAGGAACTTCCTCCAGTAGATTAAAAACGCAAACCGATTACCTAACAGAATATGGTTACGAAACTGGACGAAAAATACATGCAATAATCTGAACAGGTGCTACGATATCGTTGATTAAATGATGTAACTAACATCTTGAGAGCAGCTGCTCTTCAACACGAACTGATAACTCTTTATCAAAGCCTCCATAATAACCACATGCGCGGTATTTCGTCACACACAAAAACGCACCAGCACCCATTTACATAATTTTAATGTTGATGAACATCGACAGGATTTAACGACGGCACCCATTTAATTTCCGAGTTTCCTATAAATTAGTCACTTTACAATCGTGGCCATAATTTGGTCGCTACGCATTAATAATTTGAAAATTATATTAGCTTGTTTTAGTATTAAGAAGTTAAACGGTTTATATTAAAGAGAAGTCGTAAAATCGAGTATCATTAAAAAGTTTTGGCGAACATAATTATTTAGTAGCTTATATAGATGTTGAATTAGATAGAATTCTAAAGCATGGATTACCTTGCAAGTCCTCTTTTCTTAGTTACTATTTAACTTTGTTCTGTCTCAACAAGTAAGTACATAACGTAAAGAAATGAATTTTCAAATGCAATACTTACAATAAACAGAAAACTATATTTCAAACAAAAGAAGATGCCATACAGACTTTTTTAGGGGTTACTAATAGTTCACCAATAACTTATAGCATTTCCCCTATGTTACCTACTTTTTCACTATTTTCGATCTCAATTAAATTAAAGAAAATGACGAGGCAAAAACGCAAGTGCCCAATAAATTATTAATTGTCAATTATTTGCTCACGTCTTAATAAATCAGTTTATATACTCTCTTACGAGGGAAACTAGAAAAGTTATATACCTGACTACAGTATCCCCCTCCCCCACAATCAACGCAATTGTGTTATTTGTTCTGCAGAGAGTATATCCCAGTACTAAAAAATGATTTCTTTTCAGTCTCAAAATAGTTCTCGACCCTCTCCTCCAAATGCTCGTCTGTTGTAAAATGACGTCTTCTGAGGTTTTTCTGAGATTTCTGAACAGGTAGCAGTTTGACAGCGTCATATCCGAACTGCAAGGATGATGTTCTAACTCAATAAGGCCCTATACCTTGAGAAAATTATTTAACCGGCTTTAAGCACGGTCGCATTGTCATGAAGAAGGAGCACATCACTATGTGACAGATTGTAACGATTTTTGACAATAGCTGCACGCACGTAGATTTTTGAGAGTAATGCCATACGTCTCTGTGTTAATTGTAGAGCATTTAGCTTTCCATATATTCAATCCAGAGGATATCTTATTATGTTCTAAAAATGGTTGCCAGAGTTTTCTTTGGGGAAAGAGACCCTTTGTGAACCCATTGCATGAACACATGAACTCCACTTGTGTCTTGGTATCCTAGTGATGCACCCAAATCTTATCTCCAGTTACTAACATTGTTAGAGAGTTTGGGCCAGCTTCTAAAAATTTCAAATTGTTAAAAAAAATTGCTGTCTATTCGGGAGGCAACAATCTGGGAACTCATCTTGCAGAAATGTTACTTATGCTCAATTTGTCGTGCAGTATTGTCACAACGCTAGTTTCGAATATATCCAATGCTGTGGCGATTGTGGAGACTTTAATACCACGATCCTCAAGAAGTCAACAACCATGGCTTCCACTTCTGGGATAATCTTTTATTGATTTTCGTCCCCAACGAAGCTCTTTTGACCAAAATTTAGTTGTGAAATGCGACCGAGAATCGTCTCAATACAATCATTCGCTCCCGGATTATTTTCGGATTGTTGCCTTCTATTATCAGAAACTTATATGCTCCAATTTCACATAACTCAGTTCTCGACAAAAATCACTCCAGACAATAGATAATAACGAACGAAACTCTATCAAATTTGGAACGCAACTAGGAGACTATTTGACATAAAAAGCTGAAACACATCAATTGTTTCTGTCATAGTAAGATATAGTAATTTATTATACAAGACGATAAAGTTAAGTTTTACCGACGAGTGAATCGTGGATAGAAATAACTTTATCGTCGCGTATAATACAATATTTTTTTCTATAGCAAGAACTTTAACAATTTCAAAAGAAAATATAAGGACAGTCAATCACATTTCAAAATGGCAGTAGCTAGATCGGGTTGTTACGATAATACGAAGCTGTCATATTTAATTTAAACAAAAGTTAGAAAATTAAATTACTTCATCTATCCTTCATGTTAAAGTTCTACTTTATCTACCCTTGCTGTTAAAGTAACGCTTACGTAATTATTTTTATTAATGTACATATTATGTATTTCAATTCCTATGTAGTTCATACTCTAGAAATTTATTTTATTTTTATGGAAAAGAATTAATTGTAATATTTAAATACATAAACAAATAAAGTAAGAGATCAAGATATATTTTAAAAGAGTTAAAACGAATCTGATCGAGTCTATGTACGTACATGTAGCTCGACCATTAAATTTTGGTCCAATATATAGTACGATCAAAAATTATTTTCATCTAGTATGGCTATGGAATACTTCCTAATTTATAAATGCTATAAATTTATAAATTTATCTATAAATCGCTTCAAAATCAAATGTCAAGTTTGACATTTTGGTATAAACATGAAATGATTCCATAGCCATACTAGATGAAAATAATTTTTGATCATACTCTACATCACGTTGATTGATTGATTTTTTCACATAATCATACCGATTTCACTTGCTTCACATTCGTCTTACTTAACACAAGATGAAACTAAAATATTAAAGCTCTTCAATTGCGTTCTACAGGAACGAAGTGGTTTATTGAAGAGCCTTTATTATATTCTCTGCGATAAGTGAGATCTACTTCAAAGAATTTAATTATTCCTTTTTTTTGTTCCAATCGATAGCTAGTCTTGTATATCCAGCGTTTAGTGCTTAGTGTAGGGATATGTTTATTTAGTTGTTAAAATCTTTTATTTGTTCCTCACTTGTAAACATCAATTTATCAAGTCACTGTATTCACTTTGAAAATGTTTCTTAACTGGCTAGCCAGTAAATTTTTTACTGGCTAGCTAATTATATTTTACAAGCGTGCTCATATAAATAATATATGATAGCGTGCAAAGTCAGAGTTGTCTTCCTTAGTATGTGTCATATTGATTAATTTAGTTGCTTGTCAGTTTGACAATTTGAATAAATGGTAAACTTCTAGTTATTTACAAGTGAGGAACAAATAAAATATTCAACAATACACCCCAGGTAACCATTTTTACTGGCTCAAGGATATGACAGGCTCGCCTAACGGCTCGCCAGTCATCCCAATCCTATCGCCAGTAAAACCTGTTTTACCTGGCTTGTAATGTTAAATACTATAAACATATACTGTTGCAAAGAGCAGTTAGAATATAGTAAAATGTTAGGCACGGAAAATAAACATAAGTAATCCACGCCATCTTTGATACACCTAACTGCAACTAAAGGTTTAAGTAAAGAACATTATTAAATCGTTTTGATTAAGAAAATAAACATTTGGTAAAGAATCAACAGCAAATGCAAATAGATAAGATCAAAAATGTGCAATTATTTGGGTTTAAATAGTTAAACAAAATAACTTCATCTGCTTACAATATCATATTATGTTTAGTTGTAAATGTTTTCTATTTGCATAGGGATCACGAAAGTCGTGGTTTTTAAACAAAAAATCGCAAAGCAAGTAACATTTTTTTTAACTATTTTATTAAAATTGTGAATTGTCTGAAGACCTTTTTGACCACATATCGAGTTACAATATGCCACTATGCAAACAATTACGTGTGTGCAACACGTATAAAAACATCTTTTTTCATTACTTATTTACATTACTAATTGTACAAATAACTATTTAAACGATAAAATACTGAAGGAGTAGAGGTATCTATGATCCTATTTCTTTTGCAATTTTATTACAAAACATATTTTAACATTTCTATTACAAAATACTTAAGCTGATTTTCAAAAAAAGCCTTGCATGCATTTTCCAAACGTTAATAAATTTTGATTTCAAGTAAGTACTTGGAGAAATCGATGGATGCACTTCACTTTATAGGATTTTGAATACGAGAATTTATACTATTAACACAATAGCATGTATTCGATATATCAAGTATCCAGTAAAGTGGAAAATAGTATATTAAAGTATGAGTGGATAACAAGGTCTTTAAAACACGCGCGAGTTTTCGAGCACGACGGCGTAGCCGGAGTGCTCGAAATAAAGCAAGTGTTTTAAAGACCAGTTATCCACGAATACGTTACGCTATTTTTTATTATTTCTGCAATACTGGAAATAAATTACGCACTAAAAACTTAAACATAATTTTTGTCGTGATAAATCGAGAGGGCATAATAATATTGCTACTATAGTTACGAGCATTATTTACGTTTTTGTCGCGTCCACGTCCGTTGTTGCATTCAGTCGTTTCCTTGACAACCTTTAAAGCTCCGCGAGCTTTAATCGCCTGTTTTCGCACGGTCAGGCGTGCTTTAAACGGCGATTCTGATGCAGGTATAATAAAAAAGTCTATATAAACATTTGGTTTTTTGAAAATTAGTTCGAGCACGTAAATTTACACTTTCATAAGTGGTCCTCGACACTGAAATGTAAAAGCTTAAAGATGCTGGATAAACGAATACAGTATTTCCTTTGAGGTGCTTTTTAATTTGTTAGTCACATTAGAAAAAGGTATGTCATCGACATTTATTGTAAATGCGACAACCTTTTTCGAACATTTTAAGTAGAATTAGAAATTGCCTTTAGAATAATACAACGTTGATCACAAATGTCTACAGTATTGACACAGTTTTTATTAGAAGTAAAAGTAAATGACGACCATTAATTAATATAAACATGGTTTCCAATACAAATGCATAAAGTTGGGTCTTGAAGAACATTCGGTATAATAGCTTATTCTGGAATTACCGAGCTAGATTTACATTCAATTTAATTCTGGTTTGTGACACATTTAAACATTCTTTAAAGCAAACATCACTGAAAGCTATTTATTTCTAACAGCTTCCCAAAATAAAAAATTTAGTACAGCAACGTTAAGAGTTTAAGACTTAAGGAAACTTGTCACATTTATGGGTAAGTTTCTATAGAACGAAAAATAATTCATTTGAAGATGTTCTTCTAATCCGGTACGGGCTGTTTGTATAGTTCTTCTATGAAAATAGTGAAATAAATATTTTGATAGTTAGCTATGAAATTTTAGAAGGCATGTGTATTATTAAACCAGAAAACCAAAATATTATAACCCGACAAGACACTAATGACAAATAGAACCTAACCTTAAATATTTGGTTTATGATTTTGCCTTTGTAGGTAATTAATAATTATAAACATTTTTTATTATTAAAAACTGAATAAATACAAAACATACGAGAAAATACTACAATGGCACTTGGAAGTATGTATTATTTATATAACAGCTTTAAACCAGCGTTCAAACAATTCTGCATTCATATCGCAATGGTAATCTGCAGAACTATTTTTAATATTTTTATAAGTAAAACCCGTATCCTTAAGAACAGACCGTAAAGTATAACTTTTACATAAAAAATCAATACCGCATTCCACTAATTTTGTTTGAATCTTGTTTAGAGTAGGTACTTCTTTATTTTCGTACATCTTGTAAATCTCATCCCTGATGTGTAATTTTTCGGGGTCAGTTAGTTTACTAATAACATTTCTTGGCTGTTGAGCTTTTCGTTTAAACCTTTGTTTCGAAACTATATTAGCAACAGTAGATATAGGAAGTTTAGTTAGTTCTGCAGTTGACGTTAACAGGTTCTTACATTTTTGTGTAAAAGAGAATCATACACATTTGTCACTATAAACTTTGCATCTTCCGAAAGATGAATTCGTTTTGCTGACAAAATTGTTAATAATTATAATTTAGCAAATGTCACTGTCATCTGACGTTATATTTTGGTCTGATTTAATAATACACATGCCTCCTAAAATGTCATAGCTAACTATCAAAATATTTATTTCACTATTTTCACAGGAGAACTATAACCGTAATAGCTATTACTATACTCATGGACTAAAAAAGCGGTACATTAAATTGTTTTGAAAAAATTGCGATATTTTAAATGACGATAACTTTTTAAATTATGAAGTTAGAAAGGTCTACGAAAAATGAAAATAAAGCTTGGACTATATTCTTTAAGAATGTACGTCATTGTGAGAAAAAGAACATGAAAGGTTACAGTATCCTCTTCAAAATTGCTCCCTTAAAGATATCTCTGTAAATACTTTTATTTCGTTATTCGCATTGGAAAAAAAATGTTTTTTTTAAACGAGTAAATTTCCGCCTTTTTTGGAAGAATTATGTACACTATTAGTTGCTGGTACTTAATGAAGGTAACATAACCTTATGAAACCACCAAACGAACGGCAATTTCCCTGAGTCCGCTATTTGTCAGTGATTTGACATAGTTGAAAATTCAAAACTCTCCAAACGATGTTTTTTGCGGAGATGTCCGAAATAAAAAAAACATTTTTTTTCTTCCAATGCGAATAACTCAGAAAAAAAATTTTTACGGAGATAGGCACCTTTAGGGAGCAATTTTGAAGAGGGTACTCTAACCTTTCATGTTCTTTTTCTCACAATGACGTACATTTTTTTGCGTTATGCACCGCCGTAAACTCGGTCAATTATTTCTCAATTTCGCATGCTCTCGCTCAGTCATCCGCCATTTATAAAATCCTCATCGCGTATCATTGAAATCAATCGATTCTTAAAGCTATAGTCAAAACTTTATTTTCATTTTTTATAGACTTTTTTAACTTCATAATTTAAAAAGTTATCATCTGAAATATCTCGATTTTTAAAAAAAATTTAGTGTACCACTTTTTTGTCTAGTTGTAATCATTAAAAAACCACCTAAGATTTCTTCAGATCTTGGCGTTTCAGGGTCCCTAGATGACGAAAAACCGATTTTTTTCAATTGCGTCTGTCTCTCTGTCTGCTGTTGGCGGTATAACTCAAAACTATTTGTTGGAGGACGACGACATTTTGCATGCGGATTATACAGGGTGATTATTAAGTTGATTCCTTCCGTTTACCAGGATATAAAGCTAAAAAAAATAAGCATATTTTTCATTTACGACTTTTCCGAAATATCAAAACTAACGGAGTTGCATCGTTAGTTTTGATTAAAATGTCAATAACGTTATTTACGGTGATTTTGTGTTTCACAATTTTCAAATTATATCACCGATTCCATGTTTTCTCTAACAAACAACTTTTCGTATAAGTGACATCATCGCCATATAATTATTATGTATTGCCTATGTAGCATGTAAAATAATAATAAAAATGTCAACTTATTGATAACAGTATAAACGAGACGTTAAGTGGCCTCATACACTGATTATATTAATTGTTTATATTACAAAATTGCTATGTATAACAATTGACATTTTAATTTGTCAGATGTCAGAGTCGTATGTCAAATTACATTGTTTTTTTGCCAAATCATTTCCACTTTCTATCCAGTGCTTTTCGGATATTTATATTACGTAGTTTAATATAT
This sequence comes from Agriotes lineatus, assembly GCA_940337035.1. Taxonomy (NCBI): domain Eukaryota; kingdom Metazoa; phylum Arthropoda; class Insecta; order Coleoptera; family Elateridae; genus Agriotes; species Agriotes lineatus. Next base: position 11,346 of record CALNHX010006195.1, read on the forward strand.
GTTTAAAATTAAGTTGTTTTTTAGATTAAATTCGCAGATTTATTTTGTCTTTAGTCATGTAAATACATAAATGCAGTAACATATAGCGAAACATGGCACAAACTAATTCAATATTTAATTTCTTTCCAAGCTAGCACTTAAATATTAAGTTTCCCTACGCTGAAAATAACAAAGCCAATTTTCTGGAATTATATGCTCCGATGCATTATGAATTGACGCATACAATTCATTTTATTAGTCGTTTAAATAATTCCTCTATCTATAGAATTTTAAAAGGACTGTTTGCAGGTAGGAATTCTACAAAGTGACAATGACTTCTAATGAGAGGCGCTACTTCTTCATTTGTATTAAATCTTACGTTAATTTTAACAAAATGAGCTTCTTTTACACGGTCACTAGTTAGATGGTTGATTAATGTAGTAATAAATACAGAAACATGCGCTACATTATACGGTCTATCTTGAATTTGAAACAAATATAAAGAAGTTATATTCATTGCTACAACAGCACAACAGTGGCGTCCTCTTAGATGAGCTTTTATTTTCGATGCTCGAGTATTTTTCATTGATCTTCCATACACTCGAGAATTGACACGAATTCTGTACTCCTCGTTGATGATAATTTTTCTCCTTTTCTAGAATAAATCTATTGCGTATATTGAATAGCATATCCAAGCGCTCCTGGATAACTTCCGGTATATTTTCCTATTTGGGAACGAAGGAAACTCTTTTAATTGAGTAATAAAAAGCTCTATCGACCGTATGTACTAATATTTGAAGAATATATTGCAACTGGAGAAGAGTTAAAGTGCAATCTAGATCCACCGACCCACAAATCTGCTCTTTTTGTTGTCGATGTCCTGAACAATGTTTTGAGTTATTCTATATGAATGGTAAATTTTCCGTACCGTGTTTGGAGGACATTAAATTGTTGTCCTGCACTTTCTTCCGTTGAACCATTACTCATACCACGAATTAAGTTAATATGAGCAAGGTAACATTTGACGTAAAAAGAAATTGTTTGACAAATCATTGCCTACTACTTTAGCAGATCGGAAATTCATTTGGCAAATTGTGAAACACAATTCAATAAAGGAGAACACCAAAAGAAGAAAACTGCAACGGTTTTTTTAAAATCCAAGTTTATTATATGTACTTACATCGAGTAATCAGCTACATTTCAGATCAAGTTGGCTGATGTTACATTATGTTTATATGGAGACATAGCTAACTAGGTCTGAAATTCATTTGATCACTCAATATTCAATTAAATATGATTCACAAAAATATTCTTTTGATGTGGCTATAGTAAACATATTACTGAAAAGCTGAGCAAATAGTGTTGAAAGTTCGCAAAATTTATGTATCCCAAAGTGGAATTTTGAGGCTAAACTCATAATTATTTTCAATATCCTGAAAAAAAATTTAAAACAGTTTGTCCTTTCATAAATATGCACATTTTAAGTATTCCGGTGAAACTGTTAGTCTCTGTTTAAAAATGGGATAGCCGAAAGCTATTTACTTGAAAAATTCCGCACGAAATTATTCAATGAGCAGGGCCAATGTTAAGAGTTTCCCTCGATAAAATCTAAGGAAAGAGTCCGGAGCGGGTCCTAGTCGAGCCGAAATCGTTTCCGAGGCAGGTAACACGCAGATCGGAGGCTCAAACGAACGGTTCTGCAGAGAAACTGGAAGTTTGGCGGGTCCCTTGGTTTCTAAATCCGTTACGAACTGTTGGAGCGACGAGCCCCTGGCGGATTAGAAGGGGGCGCGAGGGCTGTTTTGTCTAAACAGCGCCACTTCCGGTGCGGTACGCGAGTTGTTAAAACCTCGTAAACGGCAAATTGCAGGTTGCGGGCAGGTGCTCCCGCATGCCATCTTGTCTTCGAGCCATCTCCTCGTCTATGCCGATCCGATCTAATCGTCGGATTTACGGTTGTTGCCAATTTCGATCGTTTTGGTGGAGGCGCTGCCTCCCTACAATTTGCGCCCGATTCGATCTGCGCTAGGGTACATTTTCGACTTTTTTTGTTTGGATGATTTATGGCGGGGCTATTTAAGTCGCGCTTGTGTTAGAAGTGGTTCGTTCCAGGCTTGAGGAATGGAGGAGAGGGTGCTGCATTTCAAACTAGACTTAGCTGGAGGCCACAGAACTTCAGTGCTCCAAGAACTAGAAACTACAACAAAACCCAACTAACTGTTAACGCAGCATTCTCGATTGCTTCCAGTAACTCCAGTTCCTAACTACCCAACCTCACTTTTTTATTTTATTAAATATATAAACTTCTTGTAATCCACTGCACGATGCAATAGAATATACATAATTTTTGATGTTATAGCACAGGTAATATTGCTAAAAACAACTAAGACAATTTCTATATCTATTAGCCATGCATTTTTATTATATTACGTGATTAATACATACAACATACAACCAACCGCAAGCCATGAAAATTTGAATTTGGACCAATAGCACACGCTCTACCCAGAATAAACTGCAAGTTGATATTTATTCAGCTGATTTTTGACATTAATACATTAATATGACAGTGTCAGCAGTCAAGATAATTGACTTTATGAATTAATCCTCTGATTGATATTCAATCTATCCATTTAGTCAATAGGATTTGCAAGGTTGGCCCTCAAACTTGTTTCTTCGGAAAATGCCCCTCGTGGAAACGCCTCCACTTCGTGTTGATGTTTACCATTTTGACATTATCATAAGCAACATGTTTTCGGGCAACCTTTTAATTTAATCAACTAAATGCCACGTCAACTTTTACTATTAAAATCTACAATATAAAACAATTAAAAATAGATAAATGTAAATTTGCCGAATAGTTGCACTGTATAATTATGCGATAAATTAGTTTTGTAATTGTTTTATATTGCAGCTATCGCGATTAAAATTTGATATGACAATCGAGAGGTTTGAATTATTCACATGGCAGATATAGCTATTAACATAGTTATCTAGGATTGTTATGATTCGTAACATCTGTACTTTGTTCAGTAGTTCACCGGTTGCAGTAATGTTATAGATATTAACGATACAAGTTTGATTATGAGCATCTTAACTATGCGAGTTTGATTGCCAAAACGTGGCGGTGAGCCGAGTTTTGCGGCAATCAAACGAGTCTCTTTAAGTGCCATAAGCAAACGTGTCTTTTTTTTATAAAAAAGAGTGCGGTAAAATTCATTACTGCACTGAGTGCGGTAATATCTATCCATTACCGCACTGAGTGCGGTAATGAAGCACTTAACGATACTAAAATTAATTTGGTTAAGAGTCTATAATAACACTGATGATGATAAAATACTATTACGTAACAAGTTCGGGAAAATTCTTCCCGAAAAAGTTAGGTACAATGTTTTTTGTAACGAATAACTGAAAATATTTTTAAAAATAAAAAAATTATTGTTTAGTGTTTTACTACTTTACTGAGTTGACAGCGGAAATCACTAAACTTTTATACGTATCCTACGCACCTGTTAGCTTTTGTCGACGTTTAAAGCGCCTCTGATGTTTGGAAGCGCAATTAAACCAACGAACGGCAATTACGAAAATTTACAAAGACCACACAATTGCCCTAATTTTTCTTGGAAAGTAAAAAACACCGCAGTGCGGGAAAAGTAACTTTCGGCGCATCGGGAATGACCGGGAAACATGAATTTTGAAGTCATGAGTACAAAATAGTATATTACATAACAAGCTGCGAAAGTGGCGTATATCCTGCGAGTATATTTGAAAAACGAGTCGAAGTGTAGCGGAGCCGAGTGACTTAAAATACGAGCGTACGATACACTTTCGACCAAGTTATGTACGCTATTTTTCCCACGGCCACAAAAAATACACATTTTTGCAACATAATGGACGACGGCTTCATTGTGACAACTAACAAGTCAGTAGATTGTCCGCAATTTTTAGGTCAAAATGACATACTTTCAGTAGTTTGTAGGTTAAAATGACATATTTAGCCCACTGTATAACTGTGAATTGCGCATTTTTTCATAACAACATGTTCGTTATGATAACGACCGGCTGCAAGTGCGTGGGCTTAGGAAAAGGAATATTACCGCACAGATACAGTTGTTTCAGTATGGTAATGGTTGCCATTTACGGTAATAGTATATTACATACCGAGGTGGGAAGTGTTTCATTACTGTCGAGAGATTAGGTAGTTTACCGAGACGCGTAGCGTCGAGGTTAACTTTATCTCGAGACAGGGATGAAACTTTCCACCGTGGTATGTATACTATTTTATTTGCAATCATCTAATTTTAAAAATAACTACAATTGAATTCTGAATAATAGATATCTTGATGTAGCTAATATTTTTGTTACCATGAAAACAACCCACTCAATGTTTTGTTACCATGGAAACACCCCACTCTTCAGGTATGTAATATTTTTCGGGGTATGTAATAATTTCCTGGCTAGTTTCAAGTAATCATCTAGTTCCCAGCTGCTGTCATGTCATAAAATTGACACATTACAATGTGATTGCGAATAAAGGTATATTACCGTATAGATACAGTTATGGTTTAGCTACCAACCTACTTTTGTATATAAACAAAGGCTTAATATCCTGAAACCGGTAAAGGTCATTTAATCAACAGTAATATCATTACCTAAAATTTTTATCAGTAATAGCTATTTATATATCAAGGGCGCAAAGTGTATAATTTCCTCCCGCGGGCAAAGTTTGCGGCCCGACGCAAAGCGGAGGGCCGTAATTGCACGAGGGAGGAAATTCACTTTGCTCCCATGATATATATATATATATGATTTTTTCGCCTCGCTAAAGAATGCGACTCGCTGTTTTTTTTTAATTAAAGAATATTAAAATACGTGTGGCATTTTGGGTATATTACTAATCAGGTCGTGATGGGGTATGTGATGCGATCAACAAACAACGATTTGTTGTGAGTGAAAATAGAGTGCTAGTGAAAACAAACAAACCGACGAAACCTAATAGTTTGCAGTAGATGTCAAACTATTATAAAAATGTGTAGCAGCGGTGACGACGATTCAGATTTGCCCTCTGATATTGCAGAAGAGGCAAATGCTGCAACATTGGATTGGTTACCGGAAAAGTCAACGGAAGAGTAGCGGTGCAGGAAAATATTGACATAAAAAATCCAAAATTGATTGTATTACTGAAGCGTCAAGCTGCAGGTTACAGGCCAAAGAAACCCGAAACTTTCACGCGAGGAGATCTCAACTAATTTTTATTGGAAGGTCCAGATGAGTACCTACTGATGAAGGTATTACATACAAAATTCTTATAAACAAGAGTGCCCCGTTTTAAAATAATTTTTATCCGTTACAGCTTGTCCTGGTCATAGGTATCTCAGGTGCCCGTCGGTGTGACGAACTCACCAAATTGAATATCAGCGATATTGGAGCAAAAGACGGAATTTTAATTATTCAAATCCTAGATTCGAAAACAACAAATGCGAGCGCCTTTACTGGTTATTGTCTAAGGAGGATTCAGCTACACCTTTAGTGGATGCTTGAGCAAACGTTTTAAGCATCAAGAGTCACGGGGGATGGAAGTCCACGTCTGTCGCTGAAATTTATGTGGCTTGAATAAATTGCAAGTAAAGTGCAAGCGTCGAATCAATTACAGGAGAAACATTCTTAGAATACTGTGAAATAAAGTTTTTTCAAATGCAATTTGACATTTTTGAAATTTACCGTCAATTTTAATTTATTAAATTTAATCATTAACAGCTACAGTTTCTATGGAAATTACTTTACCTCCCGTGGAAATTTTTGTTTACTTTACCTCCCGTGTGAGGTAAAGGCATCCTTTGTTCCCTCAAATTAGGGAGAAAAAGATCATTTTCTATAGAGCGAGGCGAAAATAGATATTTATGCATTAAGGGAGATATGAATATGTCTTTTCCCTGAGGTTGACAAGTGTTACAGACCGAGGGCCTCTGGCCCGAGGTCTGTAAGTCAGCCGAAGGTAAAGAACATGAATATCTCCCGTAGTGCATACAATATTTTATCTACTAGCATATTTAGCCTAGTCAAATGTTACACAAAAAATGCATGAACTAACATTAAATGGGGTACTAATAATTTTTGAAGAGGTGTTTCGGACCATTACTGGGACTACAAATCCAGATTTGCAACCCTCAGAAACCTGTGCTCGCTGAATGGCGGTCGAAAAACAGTGATTTTTCGGACTTTTTTGATTTTTTGACAAGATCTCTTAAACTATACGTTTCTTGGACACAATATTCTATAGCTTTAATAAAGTAAATTAAATTTCCTACAAAGTAAGATCAAAACCGTTTTAGTAAGTTATATAGTTACCGAGGTACGGCTTTTCAAAGATTGACCTTTTTTTCAAAAAGTGAACATTTTAAGTTTTCTTCATGTTTCGAGTTGGGATACCGGCAAAATGACACGTCCTACAGAAAATTCAAGAGCATGAAAGTTGTAGGGAATCTAATAAGCTTTCATTTGAGCTAAGGCCCTTGTAGCTTAGATAGTCTCGTCAGAAATTACAAAAAACAAAAATATGAAAAAAATGCTTTTTTGGTTGAAAGTTAAGTAGCATCGTTTCCTTCACCAACACCTTAATTAATGTTTTTTTCACCACATGTTGGCGGAAAATGTCGTATAACTAAGTTGAGAAAGTTTACAGTGGTTTTTATAGTTATTGAAGAACTTTTTAAAAGGGCCAGCTCAGCTCCGACAACATCTACCCCCAGAAAGGCAGAAGAGAGGAGCCAGAAGTCCAATATTCATCTACATGGTTCATCACCGGGACCTCTAATTACTCTCCTGGGTTAATTATGTTGCTTCACGCATTTACCTGGTGCGACACGACCTCTGTCCCTTTCTGGCAGGAGAAAGCCAAGTCAATACCTTCTTCAAGAACCCAGCACTATTCAGGCAAGCAGAAGTCTTTCTCCGCCCAGATGTGAGTTACGATGAAATAGTTGCAGCTGGGGAGAAGTGCCTCGTCGCAGTATATGGAGGCGAGACTGACACCACCCTCAACCACCTCCAATTCATCAGGTCAGCAGCTACAGCCAAAGTCAACCTCGCCCGTTTGCCACCAACCACAGATGCTGCAAAACATCATGCTTATCGTGTGTATCACCAGGTAGGACTATGTACATTTCCTATCATTATTTTCTTAAATTTCGTTGTTCACTTACACACTCTCATTGTACACCATGTGTGTGCTTTGAAATATGATACATAACGAATTTTCATTCTATTCTTTCGCAGATACAAAAGTGGTTGGGGGTGGAGAAAAACCCCACGGATTGCGGGTGGAAGTTGGACGAGTTGAGGCTTACTCCAATCATAATGGAAGTTGAACTAGCACCTCAAACGCTTCTGCAACTGATCTCGTGCAAGTGCAAGATAGGCTGCGCTGGGGGATGCAGCTGCCGCAAAGCTGGGCTGAAATGCTCAGTTTAGTGTACTTTCTGCAGGGGGAAATCCTGCCGCAATGTGCCCACACTTCAGGATGACAGTTCTTCAAGTGAACCCTCGGCTTCACTGTCCCAGGTCCCCCAGATGCCATACCATCCCATACCCGGAACCTCACAAATGTTGGTTTAAATGTACCTGTTAGTTAAAATGTAAATACATTTTTATGAAATATTCTGCTTAGATCAAAGGCCGTTGTCAACTACTACTGGTCTAGGCCGGTAAATTTTATCTACCGGACTCCTTTGTAACTATGTAAACGCTGGTTACCAATGTAGTATCCTAAAAAATCTTATACGATACACGACCGGTATCATTTTTATGGCCTTGCCAAACATACAGGTCTCGCCCTACGGGCTCGACCTGTAAAGTATTGGCGAAGCCATAAAAATGTTGCTACCGGTCTAATAACGTAAATAGCTATTTCTACCAAAATCCCATCATCCACAGACTGTAATTTTGGTTATAATACTCAACTTACAACTAAAAAAACCCTTTTTTCATTTTGTCGTTTTTTGTCATTTCTGGCGAGACTATCTGGGATGCAAGGACCAGCCTTAGCTCAAGCTAAAGCTTATTAAATTTCCTAAAACATTTATGCTTTTGACTTTTCTATAGGATGTGGCATTTTGCTGGTATCCCAACTCGAAACATGAAGAAAACTTAAAATTTTCACTTTTTGGAACAAAAATCAATTTTTGAAAAGCCATATCTCGTTAACTATACAACTCACAAAAACTTTTTAAATCTTACTTTGTAGGAAATTTAATTTATTTAAAAAAAGCTGTGATAGATTTTTTCCAATAAACGAATAGTTTAGGAGATCTTGTCAAAAAACCGAGAAAAGTCCGAAACAGTCGCTGTTTTTCGACCGCCATTCAGCGAGCACAGGTTTCTGAGGGTTGCAAATCTGGATTTGTAGTACCAGTAATGGTCCAAAACACACCTCCAAAAATTATTAATACCCCATTTAATGTAAGTTCCGATGTAACATTTGACTGGGCTAATTCGTAAAAATAGTATGAAATTTCAAAATGTCATAATGACATTTAAAATTAGAATATGTAAGTCACATCAAGGATTGCCTCATTGTATGGTTGCTAAGACGTTAATTGTAGTTGCATTGTTACCATGAGTTTGAGGGAGAAATAATTTGACAAGTCCCTTGGGAGTTATAAGTAGCTTTTCATATTTTGTTTCTATGACGAAAATGTACAATATCATGTTGCTAGTAGATAAAATTTATTTAATTACGAAAACGTTGTTGCCTAGCAAAATTGACGAGAACAAACTGTCATTAATCAAAAACACGAGCCCGTTAGGACAAGATTTTTTTATGGTATTTGTTCGGCTCAATTTTGCGTTAAGGCAGGAATGTAGGATCGAATAATTTTAGAGGACAAATTCCAGAAATGAAAAACAAAAAGTTTCCGTACCAATACCGAGACAGACATGCGGCATTTGTCTCGATGTGCAGGCAGAACATAATAATATTTTTTTTGCACTACTAGTCTCAGAACGCATCGTTATTGGCCTATTTTTAGGTCGTGAAGTTGATTTTCTCCACCAAGGGAGAGAAAGTAAAATAAACAATTTTCACCGTGGTAACTAATAAATTGCTAAGTTACCAAATATGACTATTTTAATTTTGAAGTTTTAAAGAGCTGTATTGTCAGGTTGACAGTTAAAATATTTTCGAAATTTGTTGGGAATTTAGGTATTAAGCTGTTTGGTAGTGCAAAAAATAGTATATACACCACGGTAGCGAATCGTTTTATAACCTTCGAGCTTTAGATACTTCGCGCTGCGCGCTCAGTATCTAATATGCGCTCAGGTTATAATACTGCGCTTCGCTACCTTGATGTATAATATACTATTCTACAACTGCAAAAAAAGGTGACATTTACGCATCGCTATCGATACGCGAAAGTTTGTCTTTTCCTAACCTGGCAAAAATAGGTCCTTCACTTTACCTTACCATTGGCGACGTGAAAAAAGCATTGTATGCATTAGGGAGCAAAAAATGTTCGCGCACTAGTTGATACTCTTGTTTGGCGGTAGTAGTAAAAATATTGTTTGTTCAATCTTACTGTGGAAACATGTTATTTCTTACTTGGATACAGAACGAGAAAGCGTTTGTGTTTCTCACTCACATTGTTTGCTATGACACCGTAGGCGAAAGCAGTGAGGTAAAAACTTTTTGTCCATTCATTTTCCCCACTCCCAAAATATGTCAAATTCGAGATTTGCAGGTTCAGATTTGTGTCAGTCTGTGTCAAGTAACAAATAAAACCTAACCTACCAACTTAGAATTTGACATAGACTGACAACACACTTCAGTACTGCCAAACGTATAACATGAACAAATTTTATTTCGAACCAAAATTTGTTTTTTCAAAAATTCAGTGGGCAGGATTGAACAAAACGCTATACAGCACTCGTGAGAAACTAAATCACTCACTTGTTTGTCTTTCTACACTCGGCTTAAACGCGTGAGTGAAAAATCTTTGTTTCTCCACTCGTCCAGCAATATACTATTGTATTTCGTGTCAGAGCCGGATTAAGGATATGTGAGGCCCAGGGCTAAATTTTTTTAGAGGCCCCATTCCCATTTATGCAACGAGTACAAAGGGATCTAAATGATTAGAAACCGCACTAGATTATAACCTTCGAATCTTTTCGAGGCTCCCGAAATTCGGTGGCCCGGGGCTACAGCCCCCTTAGCCCCCCCCCCCCCCTAATCCAACTCTGTTTCGTGTGCGAAATTCGGATTACTTTTTTGCCTCGACCTAACAGTTTCGGCTAAAAGTCATTCTCATGTGCAGCATAAAACACTCATTTCCTGCACTTAATACAAAAATAACTTCTCTACCGTGGTAAAAATGAATGATTGGTTGCTAATATACTAATCCAGACACTGCTATTGGTCGAAAACTGACATTTGACAACTTAAGAAAATGTGTCAATTAAAATAATAAAAAGCATAGCTATTCCATTCACAAATTATTTGTTTTCTGTAGTAATAGTATATTATACATCAAGGTAGCGAAGCGCAGTATTATTAAAACGTCAAAATTAAAATAGTCATATTTGGTAACTTGGCAATTTATTAGTTACCACGGTGAAAATTGTTTATTTTACTTTCTCTCCCTTGGTGGAGAAAATCACCTTCACGACCTAAAAATAGGCCAATAACGATGCGTTCTGAGACTATTAGTGCAAAATAGTACATTATGGCGCAACGATTCAAGATTGTTTGTAAACCACACGGATATACTTTCGTTATTTAGACAAAATAGAGACGATAAATCCTTAACTAATTCTGTCTGACTTACACATTTTTTTCAGCATTCGTTGCCAAAGTGGTAGATGCCGCACATTTTGTGAACTGCTGAATATAGGGTATATGTGGGATATTTGAAAAATATATTGCAAAAACGTAACTGCTTGCTTAATTAGTAAATTTCGTCCGACTTTTATAGTATATTACGATACAAAATCGATAAGTGCATCTTAGCAGGTCGAGAAAAAGTTACAAAAACGAGACTTACCGATATTCTCCAAATTTTGAATTACTTTATTATGTAGTTTTTACTTACGGCACTTGTATTATAGAATTTACTTAATTATATCGCAAGCTATTTTTCTAATTTCTATGAAAACCAGTCAGGTGGATCTCTCAACAACACTAGTAAGAGGAAACACCACGATCGTACGAAATAGTTATTTTGGCCCCCTGATATGTAAACAACACATTCATACACAAATGACGTCCATAGTAACTACGATTTTACAGATAGTCAGTATTTTTATGCATCCCGATGCGGTAAAATGACTATACATTTTTTTTTCAGAGACCTTTAAAAAATAGTTGCTTTGTAATAGTTATTTATGTATCAAGGGCATAATCAATAGATTATATCACAAGGAAATGTTTAAAGAGCGACGCAAAGCGGAGAGATTTGCATTTCCCGAGAGCGTAGTACATAGGTACAACGTATTATTTAATTTTGGTTTTCAAAATAGACAAAATTCAAGAATTCAGTGATTTGGCTACAGCCTACCACGTCATCGTTATGCTGGCGGTGTGAATTTTTGGTGTGCTTTGGTTTATAGGCACATTTTTGGTGTTGGTATATTACATTGTTGGTGTTTGTTATACTGTTTAGCAACTTTAACAATAATAAACAAGATTATGTTTCCAAAGTGAAATAAAAATTATTACGACTACCTGACTTCGGTTTATGCAAAGTAGTTTCTCACTAGTTATTTTTTTACATGTTATTATTCAAATTGATTCCCGGAAAATGAATACATTCTTGTAGTCCAATTATTAGGTTTAGCCACTTTATTTAGTCTTCAGTATGTCTGATTTCTATTTTAGTTCCAGAAAGACACAAGGATTTTATGCAACCATTTTGACTTTTAAATAGTTCCAAAAAGAAAGTAATCTAAGAACGTAAGTAGGAGCCAATTTTGAAGTTTATGAAAATTCCCAAAGTCACGTTTCAACGCTGCGCCGCAGTGTAATAAAATTGTTGACAGGAAAAGGAAACCCCAGCAAAACTGCTCATGAAAGATTGATCACTACTCATGGAAAAAGTATTTCATCCGTTAATACATCATAATCTTACTTAATTCGAAGTGAAGGATCTTAAAAAATAGCGTATTTTGTTTCTGTTTTCAAGAACGGTTATATTTACGTAGAATTTAAAGCAGATTGATTTGGAAGATCATTAAATTTCCCACAAAGTAAATACTCATCAGTTACCTCGCAGAGGGAACTGTTACGAAGGAATAAATGATTAATTTCTATTTATAGCAATTAGGAAATTTAAAAATACCAACTTAATGGTCCCCTGCTCAAAACTGCGATTATGTAGGCTCGAGTTATCGATATGCACTTACTAATAGAAAAAAATAGAATAGGTTGCACGTGCTGAGAGATTTTAAAGTATAAAATATAAAAATTAAAGCTCTTTGTTGGCCTGTTTGCAATAGGTCAAAACCATTGAACCTACTCTACAAAACCTTTCTCAAATTTATGCCATTTACTTAGTTTTTTATACAAGAAAAAACATTATTACTCTATTGTTATGTAACCTTGATAGGGATCAATGCGAAACAGTTCGTAACCATCATGCAAATAAATGTAAAACCTGGCGTTTCCACGATTAAAAGAAAGCGAAAATCGTTTCCGTAACAAGAGTCGAGTACTCAGAATTCCCTTTCGTACAAGGATATTGGAAAACGAAGGCTGCAAAGTAATATTCATGTTATTCAGCTTTTCAATGGAATCTTTATTTGCGATGTAGCCGGCTACAAAGACCGAAGATGTTAGGTCGCAACGTGACATTTTCCGATTGAATTTTTTTAATTTCTACGCGCAGTTTGAAGACACAATCCGTACATTCGTATTTTTTCTTTATTTATCCAATACATGTTTCTAAATTTCAACGTTGAGACATTAATCATGTAATCCACAAATTTAAGCTACAAAAAATTGGGTTCCTGCGTTGATATAATATAGAAACCTCTGGAGACGTTTCAAAACGGTTAAGGTGAAAAAGGCTACATTAAAATTATTTGACGTTTCAAGAACTTTAAGCACGACTTCTTAAATTGGAAAATCCCGTTTTAAATTTCCCTAACCCTCGTGCCGCCTCCAACGACTCCGGAATCCCTTAATAAAGAAGTTCATAAATACAAATAGCAGTTGATTCTTCTTTATAATTACTGTGTCACTTCGTCTCCAGAATTTGAAGATCTCTACGAAAACTGTTGCTGGAGTTTTGTTACAAATTATTTTGTTTCTGTTAAGTGATACCTCTTGTATAAGGTGTATTATTTAAAAACTTGGCCTTACTGGTTGAAATAATTATAATTTGTAAGAAATATATTTCTGTTACGAAATATGCAAAGTTTAGATGTTTTAATTGAACCAAAGCTTTTTATGAAGAAATTGTAATTGTTGAAAATAATGTAAGTAAAATTCAATTTGAGTTAAACACCAACAACTTTGACAATGCAAATCTTAAAGGTGCCTATTAATATTGCAGGTGGAAATACTGTTTTAATGTTTTCAGGCACTTTTCATTGCACATTCTATCGTTCTTGGTTGCTTTCTTACACAATACCTACCTTGTGCAGTCTTTTTTCCGAGCTTTAATTAAGTGAAAGCAACTTCAAAGCGACCCTTTTAACAAAAAAAAACAGGTTTGCTTTTTACTAACAAAGGAAAATAACTTCTTTGAATTGTGTCATACTACATACACTTTGTCGTAATTACGAGATCTTACACTTTCCTTTCATTGGTATCAAGTAATTGTTAAATCTTACATTTTCAAAGCAACCTGGAGGTAATAGCTATTAACATATCTAGGAATGTTATGAGTATCATAACTGCCGCAGATGTATTGAAATCCGAGCTCGCAGAGCGAGGATTTTAAAACATCTGAGGCTGTTATGATTCATAACATCCGTGATTTGTTCAATAGTTTATCGGTTGCTGTATGGTTATGGTTGCCATGTACGGTAATGGACTATTACCGTACAGATCAGTTATGATTTAGTTACCAGCCTACTTTTGTATAAGTAAAACAAGGGATTAATATCCTGCAACCGATAAATACTATTTACGTACAAAATTTTGAGCATATCCAAGATTATTCAAAAGTTATTCGAACACGCCGGATTATTATTACGAATAACAATTTTACAACGAATAGGCGCTTTATTTTAACTCGTTAAAACTCGTTATTACTATAATAAAGCTTAAAGGTATTAAATAAATATTGGATAGTTGGGCTACTAAACAAAGCACTCATTTTTTCTATAGTTAAAACAAGCGTGTTAATAAAGAAGAAACAAAAATTATGTACAGTTTAAAGATGAAAGGACACGTATTATTTACTTTGTCTTTAAAAAATCTATAATATGTGAACGTTTGTAATTGTCCTTTGAGTGATTTTGAAGAGCTTCAAAGAAAGATGAACGTTTCGTTTTCAATACTTTCTATCATTTTATAAGTACATTTATTTTCTTAAGGACAGTAACGGCAAATATACATATTACGAGATAAATCAGTAATCTAGCATAACTAACCGCTGAAAGACAAACATGGGAGGTTATTTATACCTTGCGCAGATTTCACCTCGGGTTCAATTAATTGAGTCAATAAATGCGGGTAGTATTTGCGTTAGGCCTAGGAATTTGGCAAAATGTTTATACTTTAAGGTATACATAAACTCTCAAACCTGCCTTAATGGTAATAGACAGAAAATATGTATTTCCGCCTGTGAATATTTCATTTAAATAATCTTGAGAAAAAAATTCTACAACAGATCTTTTTCACAATTTACAATTTGTTATTTCTCAATCTATGGACATCAGAAGATTGTAATGGTACCAGTAACAAGTATTTATAGAAAAACCAGTTGCCAAGTGTCAAGTTACTTGACATATATGTTTAATATGCCGAATTATTATAATTTTAATCTACATACGAGTTGACACAATTGTATTATATTTTCAAATCTAGTTTTTCAGAAAAATATCGAACATTTGGCCTTTTGCATATGGCTGGTGTTTTTTCTCGTGCATTTTTTAAAAATTATACAAAACAAAATTCATGTTCTTTAATTTCAGAATTCATAAAAATCATTCCAACGCAAGTTTCAAACTATCCGAAGCCATCATCAAGTTCATTTAATTACATCGACACGGTTTTAGACAAAAACAAGCCATGATATCAATGTGTTATGTTGGTATCAAATTTAGTTCAAATTTGTCCAGCCTGTTATCATGTTAGATGTTGAATACTAGGTTATGTATACATTGTATACAGATACGGTTTAAAATGTTAAGTGGTTGTTAAGCAACCAACTGTCTCTGCACCTAGAAGTAAAATAACCTAATTTAGTTTCATAGCAACATTAATTCACAAACCAACGCCAAATAACAAAATATAAAAAATCCTTAGCTACCAAAATGCCGAAGCAAATTTCTCCTAAAACTATACTATAAATTAAAAAAAAAATCGAGCACACTAATGCATTTCACGAGCCACACAATGAAATCATTGTTCGACTGACCTATACAGTGACCGCCAAAAAGTCGGCATCATATAGGAAACATTTTTATTTTTGATTTTTCAATAAAACTTTTTAGAACAATAATAATTTGTGCTTGTCTACAAACCTATTTAGCCCCTATCATGTATACCGAGTAATTTTTAATTATTTAGAAAATGGCGATTTTCGAAATTGTCAAAAATACTATTTTTAAGAAATTAAGTACGATTACAATGAGCTTTTTTTAGCTTGTGTTAATTTTATCTAACTGAACAATCTCAAGGCCAGATTACACCTATTTTTTTAACTTTAGCTTAAAGTTTAATTTTTCAATTTTTTAAATATTTTTCAAAATTTTAAATAATGGTGAGGCACTCACACCCCATGAAGGAGCTTGGCCTGCAAGGCGGAAGGTTAGAGCTTCCGTATCCTTGCTCTCACACCCGGCTGTCGCGTGTCAAATTCATGACACGTGGTGATGTGGTGAGCACCACGCATTAGACAACCGCATTATTACCTCTTGTTCTTTCGAACGCAGGTTCCCAATTATTTAAAGCGACTGGGTAGGCCGCCCGCCAGGCATCGATCTGGGATTTGAACTCCAGACTTCCGCGCCGCAGTCCGATGCTCTAACCATCAGAGCCACGCTGGCGCTTCAAAATTTCAAATACCAAGACATAATTTTAAAATTCAAATTTTTAGGTGAAGACTTTAAAGATTTATAATTGGAAAAAATAATATAAAACGTTAATTACTCCTTTCGATTTTTTATTATTTGCCGAAAAGTTATATGTATTATAATTTTTACGTTTTTGATGCAAGGCGCTCTTTCGAAGAAACATTTTTCAATAATAATTAATATACAATGTGTCCAAGATAAGGAGGGCCAGTATGGGGATCTCGGTAATGGTAAGAGATACAAATTTCGTTAAATGGAAAGAAAGTTGCGCAATTAAAGGACTAAAAAAATGACGTTTAGAAATTCTTGATATGATTTTTCGTTTTTGAATTATCTCAGGTTAGGTTTTGCGTCAGTTTTGACACAAACTGACGCAAAACATAACATACTAACCTCGAATTTGACATAAACTTACAGTCTTGCCAATTTCAAGTAAAATTTTAGACATAACTCAATCAGTTATTGCTGATGGGAACAAAAATGGCGGCGATGGCGGCATTTTCACGGATCAAAGAATAGCGGTACTCTCCTATATACACTGGCTCTGGTTACAGCTTACAGTGCCTTGATAGAGACAGTGGCGACAATAGGCACAGTTTGCCACAAAATGGCGGCCAATGGCCTACTAACTTTAATAAATTGAACGTTTTTGAATGGTCATGATTACGCAACGTATAAATAATATCTTGGTGACACTGTAAGTCTATGTTATGAGGTTAGGTTTTGCGTCAGTTTTGACACAAACTGACGCAAAAATTTAACCTGCTAACCACAAATTTGACACAAACTGAAGTAAAACCTAACCTGCTAACCTCGATTTGGTATAAACAAACAAAAGCATCAACAAATTTTGCCTCTTAATGGCGGCCGATTCGAGCGACCAATAAAAAAGAATACACTCCCCACTGTCTCATATAAAGTCACTGTATTACAGCTTAGCTGTGGGTGCCATCTATTGCAGTTAATTATAAATTGTATACTCTAATAGTTGGTTTAGACTGCTTAGTCTCCATTGTTTCTGTTATATGCCCTCTTCTAACTCCCTTGCTTCCATAGCCTTATCTATACCGTCCCTCCTGCTTCCTCTAGGGCGCCATTTTTACCCCTTTAGTCCGCTCTACAAGTCGTAATTTTAGTCACATTTTAATTTGTAATAGTTCAAATTGTAGCTATTTTCAAGCTCTACACGTTTTATTTTAATTAATTTTTCGCTAAAAAAAATCTCGACCTCTTCACGCTTTCCTTTCACGTTCTATATCTCGACTAATATCGCTCGAATGTAGAAAAATAATCGAACGTAAATTGTAGAGAAAAAAAAAATGCCAAATAAAAGATCTATTTTATTTTTATGTACCGGTAAGGGAAACGGAGTTATCGCAAAAAAATCAAACGCATCTTTTTCTAAATCTAAAATCTCGGTTCCCTTTCAAGCAAAGGTGGAGGAGCTGTACTGTGCAGTGAATTGGTGAAATATATACTAGGTGCGTTTTTTAAAATGTTACAAGGCAATATCTCGAAAACGGTTTCAAATATTTTCATGAAATTTTGGTGGTAATGGGGAGATGGGGGGACATATTTAAACTTATGTTTTATAATTACTCCCTTCTCTATTTTGAGAGGTAGGGGGTAAGTTTGGAATTTTAAATAGGATGATGCACTTTTGTTAGAAAATTCGAATCTACGTAAAAAACTACGTGTGCGTACAAAACATTTTTGGATTTGCTGTGTTGGTTACGGAATTATGATTAACTAAATTTTGATTGAATTTAAAAAAATAAATAAATTTTACGATTAAATCAAGTTCACTTATTTCAGAATTATTATTCGTTTCCATGGAAATGAGTTATTTTTACTTAAGTCAGTTGAGAATTTTGACGTTTTAACAATTATTATTTTGTTTATTTTAAAACCTAATAAATCATAATTCGGTAATCGAAAAAGCAAATCAAAAAAATGTTAATACACATGTAGTTTTTTACGTAGATTCTAATTTTATAAATAAAAGTACATCATCCTATTTAAAATTCCCAAAGTTACCCCCCTCCCTCAAAATAGAGAGTGGGGATAAATCCCAAAAATATGTTTTATATGCCCCCCCTCCCCATCTCCCTATTACCTCAACAAGATTTCCTCAAAATATTTTATACCATTTTTGAGATATCGCCTTGTGGAATTAGCAAAGTGTCTCATTCAGCTTTAATAAACAGACCTAACAGAAGATCACACAGCAAAAGCACAACACAATGTTGAAAAATGTGTAAATTCTCAGTTTTTCGATGGTTTTTTACCTTAATTTATTAAATTCTTCCTAGTATAATATTGATGTTTTGTAAACATTTGCTACAATAGTTATTTTTGTACTAAGTGTGCGAAATGGTTTTTCTGCTGCGCATGAGAATGGCACGTCAAAGTAAAAAAGTAATTCGAATGTGCCAAAGAACACCCATTACGCCTACGAAATCCAAACAATCATTCTTCTACTACCGCCAAACCAGAATATCAGTATTATTGCGCACAGCCTAGTGCGCAAAATGCGTTTTTTCACGTCGCCAATGGTAACCTAAATAAATGTATTTACTAGCAACATGATATTGTGCATTTTCGTCATAGATACAAAATATGAAAAGCTACTCAGAGCTTTTCAATTTTTTCTCCCTCAATCTCATGATAACCATGTAACTACAAACAACATCTTAGCAACATACATTCAGGCCAGCTTTGATTTTAGTTACATATTATTGTTTTTAATTGTACTTATGGCATTTTGAAATGTTATACTATTTTTACTAATAGATATGTTAGTAAATAAAATATATTGCACTGGCTACCCTATTTAAATTGTGCCTTTTAAACTTTCAAATATTGATATGATAGCGCCTGAAACTCTTACAGTGTTGGGTTCGGTTATCTAGTTACTTTTATCTGAAAAAGTGATTTTCAAATATTTTAAAATTAAAATCAAACATCATTTCTAATGTCAGCCAAATGTCAACCACAATTTTCAAATCTCAATGGCAAATGCCCAATCCTTAGAATGGTACATTATAACATTAAGTAACACAGTAAGTTATTGTTTCTTAATTAATTTTACCTTTTAAAATGTCTTTATTTGCTTTCTACTTGGTATACTCTAAGAAATCACGCACCTTGTATATTTTATTTCCACAATGTTCAAGACTGCAACCTATCCTTTAGCTACAATCGACCCCTCTAAGCAGCTCCCTGCAATGCAACTCTCACGAACAGACCACCAGTCCCAAGTTTCGTCCAACACTACGAAACCCAAAATCCTTGACAGCAACCAGTCAACAGAACAATCCCAGATATCCTCCTGTCTCTGCCACTACCTTCCGGAATGTACCCTCTCGCTTCATCAAAGCCATTCTGGACTCTCCACTCAACAACAAATAGATTGATGTAACCCCTTTCTATTTATGTTACTTGTCAAATCTATTCTTCTCAATAAAGCTGTTCCAATATAACTCTTCAATTATTCACTTGAAAATAACAATTCTTGTATCCATTAAGTTTTACCACATGCCAATTATCTTCTGTAGTTAATTCTTTACTTCTCTTACTTACTTCTTAATATTTCACTTTTTTATATACCACGTAGATTTAGATATTACCCTTTTTAAATAAGCCAAGACATTTTCACAGTAAAAGAGGGTTAAATTCAATATTTTTAATTAGACCAAAACGTTTTTCTTGCATATTTTTCCAGTTGTTATTTCTACTAATCGGAAACAAACTTCCTAACTACTACATTTTCATTCTTTATGCCTTCTAGTCTATGTTCTTATTTGATATCCACCTACTTTAATTCTACCCTTATTAGAATTTTGCATTTGTAATTGCTTCTTCAACCGTATTTTTAAATAGTCTCTTTATTTTCAAACCATTTGTAACCTTTTAATAGCTAGCATTCAATTACTAATTTGCTGTAACTCAGATTTATTCAGGAAACTTTTTAAACATTATCAACTATTATAATGGGTTGATTGGATTGTAATAACATCCCATTTTCTTTTACAAATTTTAATTTTATCTACAAACATAGTATAGTCGTATCTTAACAATATGCATCACTGGATATATTCATGTTTTTTACCTTTGGTTGACTTACAGACCTCGGCCTTCGGTCTGTAATCATGTCAATCTCAAGGAATATTACATATTCATATCTCCCTTAATGCATAAGTATCTAATCTTATTTTCTGCCACGTTAAAAAATGGTCAATTTCGCGTATCGATAACGATGCTCGAATATCCCCTTATTTTGACGGTTGCCAAAAAAGGCCTGTTTGTTATTCTGAAATATAAATCTGTAACACTAGGTACGATTTAGTTTGCTATCAGATATGTAACTGACGTTTATCGGTTTCAGGATATTAAGCCTTTGTTTACATATACAAAAGTAGGCTGGTAACTAGATCATAACTTATCTGTAGGGTTAAAGAATATTACCCTACATGGCAACCATAACCTTATAGCAACCGATAAACTATTGAACAAATCACGGATGTTATGAATCATAACTGCCTTAGAAGTTTTAAAATCCTCGCTCTACGAGCTCGGATTTCAAAACATCTGCGGCAGTTATGATACTCATAACATTCCTAGATATGTTAATAGCTATTACGTAGTTCTAATTACAGTACTATAACAATAACACGACACGAATTTCAACAAAATAATGTTGATACTTCCACAAATCTCTGACATAACCTACAATTATTTAATGCTTTGCTTACTGCATGTGCAACTAAATTTATAACTAGATTCCAGTAATGGCAACCCAAGCACAAGAAATTATTCCATATTTTAAAATCTAGTGCCTCGGCTAGTTTCAAAATGACCATAGCTGGTGTCGGTGTCGGAAAATATACCCCAGGAAAATTACCCCACGGAAAAAATACTCCAATTTTACAAAATTACAATTTAATAATACTATAGCAATGATACTAAGGGGGTAAGAAAACTTCGACAAATATGTAAAATAAATGCAATAAATTGGAAATAAAGATTGAGATGCCCCAGATTTTCGACAGAAATCAACGACATACATTTCGGGAATTTAATATTTGGCAATACATAATGCTTGGTGGGAAATTATTTTTAACAGATTTTTTTGCAAAAAGTCGACTCATTTTCCGCCGCCGATACAGTGTTATTCAACATTGGAAGAGGAACGATGATAGTTATATTATTGCTAAGGTGAAAATGCTAAGTTAGAAATATTCTGCAAGGTAACGGAAATGCTAATCACCGCAGATAACAACAATAATCGAAAGATTCCATATAATTATTAAATGTCATTAGCAGTCATATTAATTACCTGCAGTAACTGTAACAATAATCCTACTACCCTAATATAAGTTAAGGAACTTATTAAGTCGTTTCATATTAATTACACTTGCCAATTTTTGTTTTGGTAATCCTAATGAGGGCTTGATTTGCTGAAAATCTGCATATAAATAAACCAAAATTTTGAAATGTACATTATACTTTGTTGTAAACCACGGAGGTGATAACATTCAACAAAAGTGGAGAGAAGTTATTGTTTGATGGGTACATGTACGTGGTGGATAAAAAACGTGCAAACCATATTCGTTGGCGGTGTTGCAAATATGGTTCATTTAAGGTAATTATCACTCTATCTTTTGTTTATTATATTGTACTTATTGATTTTTGTTTTATATAACATGACTACTTATATTGGCAACTTAAAGTGTTTACAGTGTAAGGCGATTTTAACATTTGAAAAGACACACCCTGATTTGACATCGGTACACTATCATGCAAACAATGGAGAAGAAGTTAATGTGGCGAAATTGCGTAGAACATATTGTTACGTTTTTACCGTTCGGGCTATTTAAAAATTATTCACTGCTTCTGTATTAAACATTTATTTACATCAATTAGATTAATTATTATTATTTACAAACACACGAGAATTATAGAGCCGATTACAAATTACTTAAACTACAGGCGCTATTTCTATCGATACATTTATTTAATATTTACACTGGTTAAACTTCAACTATTTATTTATTTCACTCTTAACACTAACGATTTATTTCTATTTACATGGTTATATTTATATGGTTATTTATGTCAATAGTTATATGTACACACGGGCTTTTATTTATGTGGGAGCTCTACACGGCTCTACGCGAATTCCGAACTGAACTCAGGACTGCGGGAGAACTGCTCGCTATTCCCGCTCGCGAGTATTTATATTGCCAGATAGTTCCTTCTGGAAAACGTATAGAGTTCGCTCGACCTTTCTGGCAAATCTAACGTGTCACGCGCAAGGTCGTTTCTGAAATGTTCTGGAAGACTGACTCACGCCGTCTCATGCAGCTGCCTCCAAGGTCGTTCTGCAATGCTGTCGCACGGGACGCTGAGTCATATTTCTGGGGCGACGGCCTAGCCCCACGATCGTTACAATATTATGAAGAAAAGAGCTAAATACACTTGAGCGAAGTACGATTCTGGCAGCGAAGGCAGTATTTGGAGAACAACTGATCATATCTGGTTGTTTTTATCACTTGTGCCAGAGCACCCACAGAAAGATACAGCACCTAGGCCTTCGGCAACGATATAGAGACGAAGAAGTTTTGAGAAAATTCTGCGGAATGATAGACGGCTTGGCCTTCTTACCACTCGATGGCGTCCGTAGAGGTATGGATCACCTCAAAGAAAATATTCCCGCTGGAACTGCCCAGCTTCTAAGCTATTTTGACAGAACATACGTTTCTGGCACTTACAAAACAGTTGCAAATCAAAATGGAATCATACGTCCTCGTAACATTCCTGCAATATTTCCACCAGAAGCTTGGCATGTTCATCAGAAGACGGGGAGCGTACAAACAACCAAACTGAAGGTTGGAACAACAACCTTTTCTCGAATTTGGTGGGTCAGATGCACCCCACCATTTGGACAAAAAACCCCGGACATAAGACCCCCGGACAAAAAAAACCCGGATAAAAAACCCCCGGAGTAAAAACTCCTATCATAAAGAAAACACCCTCAAATCATGTGGGGTCCGTGGGAGATTATTATATAATAATGAGTTATTAATTATAATTAAAATTAGCACTGATGCAAGAATCAAGATCAAAATGACACATGTAAAAAGTAGGGTATTTATTTAATACAAAATACATTAGCAGGTATCTTTGTATTATAGCTTTTGTTATCAGTGGTAATCATAGTTGTCCAATAAGAAGGCAGGTGATTACTATTTTCTAAAAGTTGCAAATGGATTCTTGCATGAGTACGGAATGATAATTAATAATTGGAAATTGGCGATAGACTAAACTAAATTGGCTTTCTCTGAAGAATAAAAGACCGACATATCAAATTTTGCAAACCCGCCTAAAACAAGTATTCCAAGAGCCAAGATTATACAGGATGTATTCAAACGTGCGGAGAATATTTACAGCACGCAATTGTATGTCAAAAATTGAACCAAAAATTATAATTATCATTTGATCTTGGACGAATAGTTTTTGAAATATTAGCGTTGAAAAGTTGTTAAATTAGGCAACGTTGTGCATTTCGACAGCAACGGATTATGCATTCACAAGGCGAACGTGATTTAGAAAACTTTTTAATTGCCGTAAATAATAACATTAGGTTGTGAATGTTCTGTATGCATATTATATTAAATAAATGCCCCACTTTACATGTCTCATTTTTTATGCATTCTTGTATCGGTAATGAATGATAATTATAATTAATAACTTATTTTCAATAACAATAATAATAATCGCCCACGGATGGTGGGGGTTTTTAGTCCGGGGGTTTTTATCCGGGGGGTTTTTAGTCCGTTTTTTTTTTGTCCGGTTGTCTTATGTCCGGGGTTTTTTGTCCAGGGGTTTTTTGTCCTGTAACGGGGATATTAATGCGATGGTTAGCGAATTGTTTCTGAGACCATTTTTTGAGTAAGGTAACAAATGCAGACTTTCTCCAGTCTCCTTGCCATTGAGCTGAGCTCCTTTATTGCAAATTTAGTGTGGTACATCTACTCTATGCTGTTAGGTAGCTTTTATTGCTTTTGTTGTGATTGAATTTTGCCCTGCGGCTTTGTTATTTTTTAGTTTTCCGTTTTTTAATATTTTTGGTTTATTTGATAGTTGACTGGTGATATGTCGATGTCGTCTATGCATATACCTTTTTTATCTTCTATTGCCTAGTTCTTGGATTTAAATGTTTTTGTTAATTGTTTAACTGTTCTATATAAATTTTTGGTTTCAAATTTGTCCGCATGTACTTCTATTTCTTTTTGGCATATTTCGTTTATGTATCAGTTTTTGTCTCTTCTTCATATTTGCTTAATACGTGCACACAACTCTTTATGATAATTTCTTTCTTCTTGGGTTTTTATGTTCTTGCTGTTTAGCTGTTTGAGTTCTTCGATGACTGACATAGTGTACATGTCATCTGTTATAATTTTTTTCCTACTTCGTTTGTTATTACTTCTTCGGCCTTAGTCCAAATGTGGTTACTATTCATGTTCTCATTTGATTACACAATTTAAATTTAATTTTTGTAGACATTTAGGTTCTAATTCCGGGTTATCAATATTATAAAATTTTTGAAGTACTTGTTACCGATGTTTTAACTGCATCTGCGAAGACAATTATATACATATAATGATATAAATATATTTATTAGCATTTCAAATATAAATGATTGTGCGAGATTACAGAGCGATTTTCTGGCCCTAGTCGAATGGTGCAAGAATTTGAATGTAACCAAATGTAAAGCCATTGCATTTACTTAAAAAATCTGTAACTTTGTATAAATATAGCATAAACAACGTAAATCTTGGTAGGGTAAATGATATAGCCGATTTGAGCATAAAATTCACTAGCACCTTTTCTTTTACAAAATATATTGACAATGTAGTAAGTAAGGCTTTCAGAGTTTACGGACGTAAATTGCCTATTGTTACTTTACAACTCTCCAGCCAGGAGTATTCTTGACTACAATTGTGTTATTTCAAATCCAAAATATGAATATCATGTAACTAGAATTAAAAGAGTTCAACTAAGTTTTCATTTTTTTTTACCTTTTAAACTACATATTCAATGCAAGGAATTTGTGTATTTAGAACGAATAAATTTAGTTGGGTTGGATAGTTAAAGTATGAGAAGGGAGCATTGGGAGATTATTTTTGTTTACAAAATACTTCATAATCTGGTAAATGCACTCGATATGTTAGAATTATTTAATTTCCAAGTTCCAAATTATCATTCAAGGAACGAACAATTACTTAATCTTAGTCAGCATAACATAACTTATCGTTTACGCATTAACATTAACCTAGATATTGTCGAGCGTAATCGATATATTTAATATTAACTTTGTTAAACTTAAAACTGTAATTAGTAGTAGAAGTATCTAGAAATTAGTACTTTTGGTTACATTTTTTATCATTCAGCTAAATCAGTACACACTATTATTTTACGATTTTGGTTTTTTACCCGTATGTATATTTAAATAAATAATAAACAATAATTCGCCGGCAGGCTTGTTTTGGCTAAAGTTTCTGTTGATATTTTTTATTTACACTATTAATCTTCGCAAAAAGGGGTAATACGCGTTGAGTTTTATAGCAGGAAGCGGAGGTGGGAACTCAAAGCACTCGGCTAGCAGCAGGGGCGTCAATCTCGGATTTGTATCCCTCAAAGGCCTCTGTAAAGCTAACAAAACTTGCTGAACTAGCTCGGAGGACATTTCATGGGCGCCACCCTGTAGTACTGAAATACTATTTTTGGACCATGGATCCCAAAGATGCTCTTCCTTACCTCAATAGCTGAAATAAATTACTTAGAGTGCACATGTAGGGAACACACCAAAAACAAAGACAAATATAGATACGAGCCTTAATCAATCGTTGACCTAGGTCGTATTTAGCTTCTACACACCACTAATTGTGAAGGGCCTCGCTGGTGGAGATTTCCTATTTTTTCGGAGAAACTATGGAGCTTTGAGCTGGCCTATTACAGGGGAGGCTTTGGACCTCTGGCACCGATAATAGGTGGTCTAGAGATAATTTAGGCCTTTAGGGGGTTCATTTAGGTGTTGGTTTTTGGGGGTGGGTTTCGGGAGGGTTTCTCGGCACAGATAATCGGTGGCCTAGCGTTCATTCGAGGGGGCTAGTATTTCTCTTCTTAAACTCAAACGTCAATTGTGATTTAAAATGGCGGGGTTCAAATTCTAACATATTAATTTTGTTTAAATTTAATTTCTACAAGCTCTAGCTTTGCAACACTACATTGTCCAAATTAAAAAAAAAACTTTTTGGATCCCGTTTCGATAACTCTTTCACTTTAGTTCATTGTTGTGCTGTGATTCTGCTTTGAGTGTAGCGTATATCATTTCAAAGTATTGTTATAGTATTGACTCTACTTTGTAAGATAATATAATAACTACTAGACTGCTAAACTACTGCTATCCTTTCAATTCAAAACACTTTAAATAAAATATTTGCCCTAATTCCAATTTATCTATTCAAATAATTAATTTCTTTGAATAGCTTATTTAATATGATAATCTCTTATCTCAGGTAGGTTTTTGCGTTAGATTAAACTATCTAAATACTTTTACAAATTATTTGGTTAATGAAAACTTATTTCAGAATTATTTTACATCTCTCACTTGTCACTGTCAAATTAACTGACATTTAAGCTGAATTCATATTCGACCAACACACATCAGTTCAAATATGTTAACAAGAGTAAGTATTTATGTATATGTAACTTATTATTTCACTGTTGAAATTGCTTAATGTTTATTTTTACATGTACCTGGCTATCTTTCTCTCATTGAATGAATCTAACTTTCCTGTAGAAACAGCACAAATGTAACCAGCCTATTCTGGCACATGTATTTGCATTTCCAACCAGAAACCCTACTTCAATTCTAATTCACGATGTAACAATGGATTGAACACCGTTAAAGTCTCATACACCAACCTCAACAACCAACCAGCTCTTCCAGATACCATATGATCGAAAACTTTTAACCTCTAGAGGGCTGTTGATATAAAAAAATATGTTGGCAGTGATGAGTAAAGCTTCTAATAATATAACCTGTATAAGTTTGACAGAATCACTTACCTTTTACAGGATGTTTGATACTGAACACAAGGTGGTACTGTGTATGGAAAGTGCAGGAAATCGTTTGAACAGCTGTAGTTGTTTTTGTTACTAACATTTTTATGTGTTCAACAAAAATGTTTGTATTTGTTAAAATGACATTCCTGATATAACCTTAAACTGACATATATACAATGCCAATGTGACTTTTATTACCACGACTGCCAACAATTTTGTTTTGACAAAATAATTCCACAGCCCTCTAGAGAGTAAAAGTTTTCTATCCTGCCGTAGTAGATCCCTTGTATTGCACACAACCGCAGCTCCAAGATGTCGCCCTCCTTACAGCAACCAGCATGGAATTCAATAAATCAACTACATTCCACAAGCACCGACCCCAATGATGAGTTTGCGACAGCACACCTCAACACAAATCCAATTCACAATGTCCTTACCTTAACTGCGACTCGTATTAGCTTGAACCAGCAATGCCAGGTCCAGGTTTTAATTACTCCATTAATAAATTTATAACAGCATACCCATTCAAATCAGTTGCAAATATCTGCGTCTTGATAGGAACCTCTATCAGAGCTCTTCCAATCACCCCAGCTAGAACGGACTCATCTCACTAATTCCAATATTAGTAATTCTTCCTTAATCAACTAAATAGTCTCCTTCTTCAGGTTAAAGTTTGTCTCAATCTAAGATTCTTGATTATTCCACTCATTTTCAATTAATTTTGTCCTTTGTACCTTTGCACATCACTCCATTAATACATTTTTGATTATAAAGGGTTTATTTTGTTAATTTTAATCAATACAAAAGAATTATGTCTACATTATTCGCAATCAAAATAAGTTGTTATTATCAATAACAAGTTCACTATAGTAATTCTTAATTTTTATATGATGTTTTCAAACTAACACCCTGGATTACTTTTAACTACATACAGTATATATACAATATGCATCATGCATTACTTTATCTTTATCTGAAACTGAAAATTAATCAATTAATTATTTTTTTAAATCTATTATAGGGACAAACTAAAAAAAATCATCACAAAAAATAATAACTACAACGAAAACCTTAAAAACTATTATAAAAATTATAGAAACCGATTAACTAATACAATAAGGCAAGCAAAAGAAATTTATTATCAGCAACTGCTAAACCAATCATCTCATGATATGAAAAAAACTTGGAAAGTTATTAACGATATTACGAATAAAAGTAAGACTTCAGTAAATGAAATTAAATCTATAGTAGATGCTGACTGGAATGCTGTAAGTGATCCAATAAGCATAGCTAATGTATTCAATAACTATTTCTGTAATATCGCAGAAAAAATTACCCAAGAAATTAACGTGCCAGTAAATACTTGCAAAAAAAATAGTAAAACAGTGAAACAAACAATATATCGTAATCCCATTACTGAAAATGAAATAAAAAATCATATTTTACAGTTAAAAGATACTTGTGCTTCTGGTCCTGATGACTTAGCAAACAAAACTATCAAATTATTATGCAATTCTATTGTAAAACTCTTAACTTTTGTATATAATTTGGCTTTTACTACTGCAACATTTCCAACTAGTTTAAAAAAGGGCACTGTTGTACCTGTATATAAAGGTGGGGATAGAAAGGCTACCACAAATTATAGGCCAATTACACTAACAAATAGTTTAGCAAAAATATTTGAAAAGTGTATTAAAACCAGGCTAGTTAATTTTTTTAATAAGCATGAGGTACTATCTCAAAACCAATTCGGATTCCGAGAAAGTAGAAGTACAGATGATGCCATTTTTAACGTTACTAATGAAATAATTACATCACTTGATAATAACTTAAAGGTCGTAGCTGTGTATTTAGATTTGGCGAACGCGTTTGATACGGTTTCCCATGTTAATCTTTACGAGAAACTGGAGAGATATGGCATTCGTGGTTCAGCACTAGATCTTATCAAATCCTATATGTTAAACAGACAACAAAGAGTAAAAATAGGCAACGAAATTAGTGATGCATGCGAAATAAAATTTGGAGTGCCGCAGGGTACTGTTCTGGGACCAATCCTGTTTTTAGTGTATATTAATGAACTACTTAATACTGCAGTCAACGGTAAAATTTTTTCATTTGCCGATGACACTGCGATAGTTACTTGCGGAGAGACATGGGATGCTGCTGTTAAATACGTCGAATCGGATATGACCATCATTAAAAGTGTATTAGACACCGACCTGTTATCACTTAACATTAAAAAAACTAAAGCAATGTTATATACCTTACAAGAAAAGTCACTACCTAATTTAAAAGCCATCAATATACATACAGAGCACTGCAACAATTTAAATAGTGAAATATGTACATGTAGTAAAATAGAATTAGGTATAATCATAGATAACAAACTTAAATGGTCCAAACACGTGGAACAATTAAATAATAAATTAAGAAAAATGATCTATAAATTTAAGATGTTAAGTAACATATTATCAACAATAAACAAAAAAATTGTTTACGATGCCCTTGTACAGTCCCTACTACAATATGGTATTATAGGTTGGGGAGGTTTATATCAAGCTTCTCTTAATTCTTTGGAAATAACACAAAAATATTTGTTAAAAATACTCTACAAAAAGAACCGCAGATATCCAACTAGCAGTTTATTTAAAGATACGGGCGCTATGACAATCAAGCAGCTATATTCTAAAGTGTCCTTAATATTTGTACATTCTCATAGTAATATTAAAAATGAAATTTCACACAGACATGAAACAAGAGCTAAAACTAATTTGAATATTGTTATTCCCAAGTTTGACAGAGCCATTTCTCAAAGACACTCTTTATATACTGGCATAGACCTGTATAATAGATTGCCACTTGAATTAAAAAAAAATGTATCTAAAGGTAAATTTACTTCAAAAATTAAAAAATGGGTCCTCGTTGAGTGTTGATTTGCGGGTTAAGTTTAAGTTAAATTAGATTATCTGTATCTCATTTTTACTCCAATATAACCAAAAGCATGTATCCGTATTGATGTAAAGACAATACCTAATCAATGCTTCAAAAATAAAGCGTATTGCCAAACACAAGCTTTGCTTAACTGGCAATACAAAAATGGTGTATTTTTAATTTTTAATTATTAATGTTTATTTATTTATTAATAATGTATTATTAGTATTATCTATTCTATTTATTTCTTTTCAAATGTAATTATCAAATTAAAATCAATTATCAATTAAAATCAATTATTTTAAAAACCAAAGTTAGTGTTACTTTCGGTTTCACCGGTATTATTAGTTATTGCATAAAAATATTAAAAAAGATAATTAATTAATTAATTTTCAGTTTCATATAAAGATAATGTAGTGCATGATGCATATCGTTAGATTGGTAATTACATTTTCTATCTAATGGCTAGATGGCCCTTAGTAGGTGCCATTTAAAAAAGTAACTTTTTCTTAAAAAACAAGTTTAGCAAATTATATTCTGTTAGTAAAGGTTTGTTATTGACCTTATTGATAAAATAGCTATTATTAAGAGTTGTTAGAGTCAATTAGAAGTCAAGGTCTTCTATGATAAAAATAAAAATTGAAAAAATAATTTTTTTGTTTAAAAACATTGAAATTTGGCAAGACTATTATATGCAGTTTGACTCGTAGATTCAGAAAAACATAAAATATACAGGGTGTTTTATTTAAAAAATCAAAGTTAGTATCATTTCCGGTAAAACCGGAAGTCAGCCATTTTGACTATATCTATCGGCCAATCAGAAATTATGTCTAGTATCTTGGTATAAAATTTTATCCAAATCAATTAATAAATAAAGAAGATATAAGCATGGCCCTAGTCTCATTGTCACCTGTATACTAAAATCCACACTGGTATTTTGAAGCGCATGTGATGCAAGAAAACGCCTGCAATAAAAGAGGGGCAACGTAGCACAACAAATATTTGCTGTAAAGATTGTCTTCCTAACCTATCGCCAAGTCTCAGTGCTATAATGTGTTTATTGGTTGTGTCTTCTCAAGTTAACTATGTTATATTTCTTGCATTGTTGCTAATTTTGTTTGCAATATAATGCCCTCTCCGCCTGGTTATTATTATTGCAATTAGTTGCCCAATTTTTTGCAATGTTGCTGTTTCTATTTTGCTTGTCTATTTTAACTGTAAGTATATCATTTGTTTCCTTTTTTCGACAACTAAAAAGAAATGGTCAAAGTATGCACGTGTAAAAGTTCTTGGTTATTAGAATTTAATGCATACATAGTACAGTAGTCTTATTCAGGTTTTTTATAAAACAATATATTTTTTTCTTATATCTCTGATGGTTCCATCTTATTTATTGTAATCTTCCTATATCTATATTGTAACGGCAACTCCTTCGCTGCTTCCAATAGTTCTTCCTGGGACTATCATTATCCTAGTATTCCATATTCCCCAATTTTATAACATTGAAAATATTTTGTATTTTTTCAGTATTTTAAAATTAGTTTCAATGTTTACACTATTTCAATTTTATTGGCGTTATTATTCAGTCTAGCCTTATTTGTTCTAATTTTCTCTTTTTCTCTCTCTTCCAGTTGGAGTTAGTTTGCATTCAAATTATTCAATTTACTATAATTACATACTTATATTTTTCTAACCAATACTGTTTTTCTGCCTTTTTAGTCTTGCAATTTCTAAAATTCCTCTCTCGTTAATTGTTATATTATTATGATTATATACTTTCCTCCTACTGCATTTCTTCTTATTTGTCATTACCGTAGCAATGGTTATTTAAATTTATATATTGGATTTTATTAACTCTTCGACTTATTTTTTTAGTATTTCTTAATTAAGTTGAATTCCTTTAATAACTATGTATGTTTCTCATCCTCTGTTGTTCTTGCATTTCCATATCTTTTGGAATTACAATTTTGCAGGTTAAACCATGTTTTTCTTTTTCCTTCTTTTGTTTCATTTCCCTTTTAATTTTTTACATCTTCATTTTCATAAAATATTTTATTTATATTTTCTATATTTCTAACTCTTTTTCAGTGTTCATGCCATCTTCTGATTTTTCATTGTTTGGTCTTGCAAAGGCAATAGATGATTTATTGCTTTTCTTAAACACATTTTCAATGTCGATGTCTACTTTCTTTTCTTCAACGAAGCAAAACGATAGTTGTTGAATTGGGGATTTTAGTTCTCTGGACCGTCTGTACAAAGAAGCAAAATGACTTAATGGTGTTTTCGAATACATAATTTTATCATATTTTCAAACTTCGCAATTCTTGCAATTGAAGTAGTATTATTTTTGTACAGTATGATCGAAAAATGTTATCTTTTAGAGGGCTGTGGATTAAAAAAAAATGTTGTTAGTGATGAGTGAAGGTACTTAGTAATATAACCTCTGCAATTTTGACAGAATCACTTAACCTTTGCAAAATTTTTAATACTGACCCCTGAAGTGGTGCTGTGTATGGAAAATGGAAATATTTCTATGTATTTGTTAAAATGACGTTGCTAATACAACATTAATCTGTCACATGTAAATGTCAATGTCACAACGACTGTCAACATAAATTTAACAAGATAAAGTTCCACAGTTTTGGATCATATGGTAACTGCAGACAGCAGCTAGAAATACGAAACAGAGTTACAACGGGGCATCAGTAACCCACTAGGTAGATTACAATCACATTTCACATGGTAGCAAATGTTGAGTCGAAGTGCATCTAATATTTGTTATTAAATCCATAGCTCAAAAACTATGTGCCGTAGAGTTTAGGGAAGGTGGACTAGAAAGAAATTTCGAATACTTTTGGTGACACCTACCTCCACCCCAAAAAACTATTTTTGGGACGTTATCGACAACAGACTTGGCTGTAGTAGAACTATAAAAGACTTGAATCGCGTACCTAAATAATTAAGTGGCCCATTTATCGACATTATACTCGAACAGACCGAACACTTTAGAACACCTGCAGCTTCTTAAGAATTGCTTAAAACATTAAAGCTCTAAAATAAGACTGTAATACTGACATCTGGAAATTTAAACTCGTTTCTTTTCAGCGAATGTTCTTAAAAGATTCTATTTATATTTACATACTTTATGACAGGTAGAATTAATATATTACAAGCATTATTCAGTGCTGTAGAAGACTAGGTTTGTGTGTGTTTCCTCTGTGCATTGTTATATTATTTATTTGTTACATTATTGTCGAGAGTCAGTTGAAATAAAAAGTGATACAAAAGTCATATGCGTGTGTCATTATAAAAGTCACAATAATTTGGATTAGTAATAGAGTATTACAAGTGCAGGTGTGGAACTACGGCTTGATGAACAGTATAGCCACGCTAATGTAGTACAATCGAAGACTTTTAGTTGATTGGAAAAAAGCAACCCCGACAAGAATATTATTTGTATGTTATTTGTATTCCTAATCGGTGTATACAATAAATCTTGGCTTGAATCTAGTTTAGCGACCAAATCCGATCAACATGTGCTATACACCATTCGACGCGTCTCGTCGAGCTGAACAATATTGTCCATGGAGACAATCGGGGCAGACCAATGGTTACTGAGATACAGCACTCTCAAGTTTTTTTTATAAACTTTTTTCTTCGTGGAAAACACTCTGGGGCCTTTGGCGGGGCGCCGCACAGCATTTCGCGCAGCGTACCTCACCGAAGGCTAATAACAAGTCACACTGCGCGCCACCTAACCTAACCTTACCTAACTTAACCTAATCTAATTTAGCGACCAACTCCGATCGACATGTGCTATACACCATTCGACGCGTCTCGTCGAGCTGAACAATATTGCTGCTGGGGACATTCGGGGCAGACCAATGGTTACTGAGATACAGCACTCTAAAGTTTTTTTTTATAAATTTTTTTCTTCGTGGAAAACACTCTGGAGCCTTTGGCGGGGCGCTGCACAGCTCTTCGCCCAGCGTACCTCACCGAAGGCTAATAACAAGTCACACTGCGCGCCACCTAACCTAACCTTACCTAACATAACCTAAATTAACCTAATCTAGTTTAGCGTCCAACTCCGATCGACATGTGCTATACACCATTCGACTCGTCTCGTCGAGCTGAACAATATTTCTACTGGGGACATTCGGGGCAGACCAACGGTTACTGAGATACAGCACAGTAAAAATTAAAATGTCCCACAGTAAGTCCATGGCGCGTTCGCTTTAAAATGTCTTTATGTTAAATCATGTGTGTTGGGTTGGGTTGGGTTGGGTAGGGTTGGATTGGGTTGGGTTGGTTTGGATTGGTTTGGTTAGGGTTGGGTTGGGTTGAATCGGGTTGGGTTGGGCTGGGTTGGGTTGGTTTGGGTTGGGTGAGGTTAGGTTAGGTTAGGTTAGGTTAGGTTAGGTTAGGATAGGTTAGGTTAGGTTAGGTTAGGATAGGTTATGTTACGTTAGGTTAGGTTAGGTTACGTTAGGATAGGTTAGGCTAGGTTTGGGTAGGTTAGGTTAGGTTAGGTTAGGTTAGGTTATGTTAGGTCAGGTGAGGTTAAGCAAGGTTAGGTTAGGTTAGGTTATGTTAGGTCAGGTTAAGATAGGTTAGGTTAGGTAAGGTTATGTTAGGTTAGGTTAGGTAAGGTAAGGTAAGGTTAGGTTAGGTTAGGTTAGGTTAGGTAAGGTTAGGTTAGGTTAGGTTAGGATAGGTTAGGTTAGGTTAAGTTAGGTTAGGATAGGTTAGGTTAGGTAAGGTTATGTTAGGTTAGGTTAGGTAAGGTAAGGTTAGGTTAGGTTAGGTTAGGTTAGGTTAGGTAGGGTTAGGTTAGGTTAGGTTAGGATAGGTTAGGTTAGGATAGGTTAGGTTAGGTTCGGTTTGGGTAGGTTAGGTTAGGTTAGGTTAGGTTAGATTATGTTAGATCAGGTGAGGTTAAGCAAGGTTAGGTTAGGTTAGGTTAAGTTAGATTATGTCAGGTGAGGTTAAGCAAGGTTAGGTTAGGTTATGTTAGGTTAGGATAGGTTAGGTTAGGTAAGGTTATGTTAGGTTAGGTTAGGTAAGGTTAGGTTAGGTAAGGTAAGGTAAGGTTAGGTTAGGTTAGGATAGGTTAGGTTAGGTTAGGTTAGGATAGGATAGGTTAGGTTAGGTTAGGTTAGGGTAGGCTAGGTTAGGTTAGGTTAGGTTAGGTAAGGTTAGTTTAAGTTAGGTGAAGTTAAGTTAGGTTTGAATAGGTTAGGTTAGGTTAAGTTAGGTTAAGTTAGGTAAGGTAAGGTTAGGTTAGGTTAGGTTAGTTTAAGTTAGGTTAGGTTAGATTAGGTTAGGTTAGGTTAAGTTAGGTTAGGTAAGTTTAGGTTAGGTTAGGTTAGGTTAAGTTTGGTTAGGTTAGATTAGATTAGGTTAGGTTAGGTAAGGTTAGGTTAGGTAACGTTAGGTTAGGTTAGGTTAAGTTAGGTTAGGTTAGGTTAAGTTAGGTTAGGTTAGGTTAGGTTAGGTTAGGTTAAGTTAGGTAAGGTTAGGTTAGGTTAGGGTAAGTTAGGTAAGGTTAGATTAGATTAGGTTAGGTTAGCTTAGGTAAGGTTAGGTTAAGTAAGGTTAGGTTAGGTTAGGTTAGGTAACGTAAGGTAAGGTTAGGTTAGGTTAGGTAAGGTTAGGTTAGGTTAGGTGCCGCGCATTGTGACTTGTTATTAGCCTTTGGTGAGGTACGCTGCGCGGCGCCCCGCCAAAGGCTCCAGTGTTTTCCACGAAGAAAAAAATTTATAAAAAAAAAACTTTAGAGTGCTGTATCGCAGTAACCGTTAGTCTGCCCCGAATGTCCCCAGCAGCAATATTGTTCAGCTCGGCGAGACGCGTCGAATGGTGTATAGCAGATGTCGATCGGAGTTGGTCGCTAAACTAGATTAGGTTAAGTTAGGTTATGTTAGGTAAGGTTAGGTTAGGTGGCGCGCAGTGTGACTTGTTATTAGCCCTCGGTGAGGTACGCTGCGCGAAGTGCTGCGCGGCGCCCCGCCAAAGGCTCCCGAGTGTTTTCCACCAAGAAAAAAATTTATTAAAAAAAAACTTTAGAGTGCTGTATCTCAGTAACCATTGGTCTGCCCCGATTGCCCCCATGGACAATATTGTTCAGCTCGACGAGACGCGTCGAATGGTGTATAACACATGTCGATCGGAGTTGGTCGCTAAACTAGATTCTTACCTAAATCTTTTCCTCTTGCGAAAGTGACAATAATCTTGATCTGCTTATAAGTAAGCACAAAGAAATGCAGTATTTCTCTTTTTACGAATGTTCTTTTACAGTGTCTACGACATTGTTTTTTGAATTACGACAGCTTTACAACGAAAAACCAAAATTTTCCTCCCACGGCCCCCATTCTCAAACTCTAATTATTAGCAAACATTTTTTAGAATTCATAGATAGGTCCACATTTCAAATGCAACCAGTCAGTTTTTTACCATACAGTAATACTGGTAGTACACAACATCGTAGAAATGTAATTATTAACTACAAATCGAGATTGTTTTTGCCGAGTAACGGGTCTTGATTAGGGACGGGCGCGTGATGTAAAAACAGTCGGGTCACGCTGGGCCACGGCGGATCCTGTCGTGAACGTGAGCGTGAGCGTGAATATCAATTAATAAGGCCTTAGGAGGTTTGATACTTCCCTAGAAAAAAAATTGTGGTAAATTCTGTAGTTATTACACAAGCGACTAACTTGCTAGCGCTCAAACCCTGAATTGCAAAGAGAATTCTAAGGGGGTGACAAAATTAATATAATTTGTTAACTTCCCGTAGAATGCAGTCTAGCCACAGCAATCGGCCGACCTTCAATTATAAGAAAACGTATGTAAACATGCCGAGGTTAATAAGTTATTACGCGCTAAAAAATTATTGCTGAAGCTCCCAGGTAAGTACACAAACCAATTCATTACGTGGTTAATACAGCTATTGCAAAAAAATTCATAAAAGCGCAGCTTTAAAATATTCCACAAAATACAACCATCCCAAAAAATATATAAATTATGTACAACTATATGTTTATGTTAAACAATTACAAAACCTTGTAGGGGCAAAGGTACGTGTTGATGAACGAGTGGATGTGGTTTGCCTCGTAGTCCACAAAGTAGCCGGGAGGCAATATTCCTGGTAGGCTTGCGAGGAGGGAGGCTCGCAAAAACCTGAATGAATCTCTCGCCCCAGGTGCAGCGAAACCAGAGGGAATCAACAATAATCGGCAGGAGTCTCCGCTACAGGTAGATCTAGTCCATACGCTCACTATCCTGTCCATGCATAACGTAAAGCAAGTGGTCGAGGTCTCAAACCCGAATAGAAAAAGGGTAAAATATAAATTCCTAGGTTTACAAGGGTGCTAAAGGGAGAAGCTATTAAAAACTAACCTTAATGGATAGAGGGCAGCCTGCTAGTGGTTTTCTCAATGAATGTGCCAATAAATCCGCTCCTAGAGGGGAGTCGAACAAAGGTAATATAAATCAAGAAAAATATCAGCACGTTCACGGGATTTCGATGCTACCAGATCTTCTATTCAAAGCCAGCTGTACGAAGCTATAACGAATCATCGAATCCATAAGGCAGCACCTCTCTCGATTGAAGCTAACGTGGAACAGGGCGAAAGAATGCGAAAAAGCAGTATTGGTGGATAGATAACATAAATAAGTGTAAACGTTCAAAATTGTCAATGTTGTAATTATGGTTGACTATTCAGGGGAAAATTTATTCGATAAATACTTAAAAATAGAATCTATTTAGCTAATTCGAATATTGCATGCACAACTACAAACTAGGGGTAATAATAGGTTAACACGCCTCGGTCTATGCTCAGCGGTAGGTTCTACAATGGCGTCAGCGGAAGGAGGGGTGTAGGCGTTACCCTTATTGATGCTGCTAAATAATTGGTGTAAACTTTTAATACGTTTATTGCTAATGACCCGATGATACATACAAACAAAAACCAACTGACTACTATATATATAGAAGAGGAAAAAAACAAGAAAAGAAATATGTACAAAAAAGTCGTCTAGACTCGGGCGCCGGTGGCGCGTGAGCTGATGGGGAGGCTTTTTCCGGTTGTCGGAGGCGGGAAACGCGGCCTGGACGCGGTCCGATCCTCCCGGGGAGCGGCAAGGAGCACGGCTCGTTGTAGGCGCTGGCGGCGCTCTGGGTGGGGCATCGAGCGGGGCCGCGAGGTTATCCTGGGGCGTCGGCGGCGCGACTAACCCTCTCGGGGACGGTGGCTGGAGCGGGGCGTTGTTGGGGTAAGGGTCGGGCTTCCGCTAGGGAGTCCGGGGACGGGTGGTCCGACGCCAGCGGGGACCGCGACGTAGGCTGATGTCGGGGCAGGAGTGGCTGGATGGCCCTGATGACAAAGCCCGGAAGAGCGCTGGCTGGTTCTCGTTCTAAGTCCTGAAGTGGCTGGATGGCCCTGATGACAAAGTCCGGAAGAGCGCTGGCTGGTTCTCGTCCTAAGTCCTGAAGTGGCTGGATGGCCCTGAAGAGAGCTGCTAGTTAGTCCTAGAAGGCTGGATGCTGCAGGGACTCTCCGGGGCTGAGTGATTTCTTCTGGCCTGGGTAACTCTATTTAAAGGAGCCCCGTCCTTTGTTTGCGCTTCCTGGACGCTCATTGGTCCGAGGAGAAAGGATGACTGCTTGTTTTCCTCGTATTTAATAATTCCGCGTTTTTTTTGTGACGCGACATATTAGCTCCTTGATGGGTGTCGCAATGGCTGGCCGTTGAAATGCCGATTCTAATGGTACCCCATTTGCTATGTTTCGTTTGGATTTAATTAAAATAAGGATTTGTTTCCCTCGAGCTCTGCGTATAAAATTACTTAAGCATTATTGTTACTGAGTGTGTTAAAAAGTTCTCCTGGTTTTTATTATTTGCGCGCTAATTTTTTCTGTTTTTTGATACCAAATACTCCTGCATTTGATTCTTCCTACCGCTAATTAAAATTTAATTTGTAATATTTGTACATTCGCCTGCTGTATTTGGCCTTTGTCCCGATTTAGCTGTTAGAGTTTGTTAGGTCTCCGCTTATCGGCTTGCCCTGGTGTTTTATTGCGGGGTGATTTGCTGCACTTTAGAAACTGGCATGCTGTTTGCAATTTATTGTTTTATTTCTGCAGAGGGTTTTTTTTTGAAATTTGTGTAGGATCGTGGCGTTTCGGTAAGCAGATGTTTTTGTTCTCTTGTTTCATTGTCGTCGAGTTGGCGACGCAGATTTCCTTTGTTGATTTGATCTGTTCACCGATTCATATTAAGGTTCTCGATATTTTCTGCTATCACTGTAGTGTCATCAGTATAGAAAACATTTTTGATAATCGTCTCCTCGGTTCTGAAGAAGGTTTCAGCGTCGGCGAGAAAAATATGTAAAATAGTGTGGTAGCAATGTTACATCTGGTTAAATAGATATTTGATGGTCATCCTGGTGCTGATCCTTTTCGAAAATTAATTTTTTATAGTCCTGAGCAAGTAGTGATATATATTGCAATAGCTCACTAGGTAAACTATGCCTTAATTCATGTAATGTCTTAAGTATCAAATGATAACTGCTTTTAAATCGAGAGCTCTTATTTTCAGGGTGTGTTCATCAAAATCTAGTTTGCTATCAATGATACGTAACGTCAAACTTGACTTTCAAAATTAATCAAACCAGGTAAACTGACAACTGTATCTCACATTGACATTTAATACTATTCAAATCACCTATGTAAGTACTAACTAAACTTTATGTTATTACTTTAAAAATTGACAGTTATTCAAAATGTTTTTTCTACGTATCTTAACAAACCTTAATAGCTGCTCATGCTTTCACTGCAAACACCAATCACTACTGGATCCTGTCATCGATAGACTGCAGCTCTCAATGTTCAATTCACCAACAGCAACCCATTTGATGGTCCGTGACGCCTTTCAACTACTCTTGACTTGTCAAACCAACTGCTCAGATCCCTAATTCCAGTCCTAGCTCCTCCTGGATGTCACCGTCACACGATCTACCTCCTGGTAACCTCCTTCTGGCTCCGTCCGGTCAAATCAACTCCCTTGGTTCCAAAATCCTGTCCTGGTTACTCCTGGATGTCACTGTTCCTGCCGGATGCCACGGCTCCTTCTGGATGTCACCGTCACACGATCCAAGTCCTGGTAAGTTTCTATCCTTTTATAAATTCCAATTGTAACTTTGTTCCCCCTTTTGCAGATAATCTGATGTCTCAAGCAACGTCCACAGAACACCCAAATCAAATAATAAATTGTAAAATACCTCTTCTAATATCTTGTACGTATGAATAAATCCAAATCCCCTCAACTAGTATAATGTCCTGTATTCTATATCCAATTAACTGTATCTGTAGCTTCTCCTCTAACACTTGATGTCACAATATCTTTTCCATTTTAAATATTTCACTTTATTTTACCTCTTAGATTTGTTTTCAGCCTTTATTTAATTTGCTATCACCAACATTGGACAAATTAAGGCAAATATTTTATTTTTTATTATACCAAAATTATTATAGCCAAATTACATACATGCTTTCTTGAGTTGTTTTTTGTAACTGTTTTTAAACAAACTTTTTATATCTATTAGAGACAATTCTTAATGCACACTTCCTATTTTTTCTAAATAATGCTATATACAGAATTTTCTTAACAAATACATTTGTCAATGTTACCTTGGTTTATTTTTATAAATATTAAATACAACCATTAAGTTTAATCCATTCCAATAAATATAACAATATTAAATGATTCACAATGAAAAGAACCCTTGTATCTTTTACTTTCATTATTTATGTTCAAAACTTTATACCCATCAAGATCCAATTATTATAACTGTCCAAATTTATTAGTTCGTTTTAAATATTTCTTTCATATGCTTTAATTTCCTGCATCATGTATCATAACAATATGTTGCTATATGCTATGTCATCGGTCAAGAACTGCTTATTTAATATTTGCAGCTAACCTTGTTATTTAAGGCCTTTCCACTATCCGCCACCGGAAGACCGAACAAAAATAATAGCAATGAAATAGTATTAAGATGCTATTCCATTCGAGGCTAGCAACTAACTAACTCAATATTACTAGTGACTCATGACTTCAGCTTTATGACGCGTCAATCCGTAACAATGCCGGGTATCATATTACTTCGCAACACCGTTTCATAGTTTACATCTTTATATACCACAGACTATACAGATAACGTGCTAAATTAAACCTGTTATCTTACACCTAGTTATTTATAAACTGTATCAGTTAATATAAACTGTACCTGGAGATGTATGCATGTAACAGCAAAATAACCCTGAATTTTTTGTGGCAGTCAGCTAACAAAAATTTAAAACCGAGAACAATAACATTCTCTACTGAGTAATCATAAGAAGACCGATGCAGTGGAAACTTTCTACAAAAGGAAAAAAATGGCCGGTTAGCTAAATTCCAAATATCAGTAAATCATAGGTATTACATAGAGATGGGCGAGTGAATGAGTATTTACTCACTCCACGCACGTTTCACGCTTGCTTTAAACACTCATGTTCACGCACGCTCACGCTCACGTTTACTCATGTTCACGGCGTGATGAGCGACTCACGACGTGACCCGCAGTGTTTCATCCATCCAGAAAACTTTAAATGTAAACTGAGGGTCAGTTCACATATATTACTAAACCAAGTACAATATTCAATAATGAAACCTATGCTTTTTCACGGAGCCGGACATTTGGGCGCGGCCGTTTGGGCGCGGCCGTTCGAGCGCGGCCGTTTGGGCGCGAAGACACTTGGGAAATTAATTAACGAATATTAGTATTAGCTAGCTTTACTATTCATAGGTTTGAAAATTTATTTTAAATAACGAAAATTACCTAAAGCACGTCCAAGGAGGTGGCGGGCGGCAAAAATTTAGTATAGAAATATTAATTGTCAAAAATTAGAATATTATTAAAGCAAGTTAAAAATTTTAACTTTCCGGTAAATACTAGCAAATCTTTTGCGGAGATTTATTACATTAAAATAATAAGTAACAAAGAATAAATGAATAGAGATTGGGTACAAACAGAGCTATTGATGAACCATCCAACCATTTGGAGATTCGTCGACAGCCTGAAAACTATTCAACGAAGGAGAGATGTTGCTTATGAACAGTTACTTGCGGGAAATGAGCCCACTGAAAAAAAACAAAAATGTATCCAGGCTGATAGAAAATAAAAAAATTGGTTAAAGATTATAATAATCAATATAATCATGTCGACGGCGTAAACAATAGGGACATTCTAGAATTTTTAAGAGGCATTTCGTACAATTATGAAATAAATGCGTGGATGCTTCTTGTTTATATTTTAAAAAATTGTGTATATTTACTTTAAGAATAATATGTATTATAATGGTAAAAATGTCAAAAATAAATTTTGATTATTAAAATTAATATTTTTATATGATTATTTATTATTATTCTTATTTCTGCTTTTATCTTCAGTTAGTCGGTTCATAACATAACGAAAATAATTTATTACTTTAAAATTTAAGGTTTATTGTTAAGTATTACCATTATAAACAAAACTCGAAGTCGACTAGTTTCGGTCAAAACAGAACACATATTAGAAACATATTAAACATTAGAACCATCAATCGATTAAATATAGCACAGCATTATTCATTTACCAGCACAATAAATGAATTTTTATTTAAAATTATTTTCAACACCTATATATAATCTATTTCCATCTTGATTTCAATTCAGAATTATTATTTCATATCTAACATAGGTACTGCCATTTTTATGTATTCAGAATTATTTCAGAACTAATATAATATTCTACCTTCTTTATTTTTATTCGGGTTTATTTCAAAATTTATCTAATATAGGTACATACTACCACCTTATTTAAAATTAATCTCATAACGGTTTCAATAAATAATTGGATTATTCTTTTAATATTGTTTGATTAATTACATTAACTTCTCAGGATAAATAATGATTTAATAAATGTTTGTTTATATATGTCAAATTGAAATTATTCACACTTAATGTGTTCCTGAATCCCAATGTTGACCCTTTCTCGCGCCCAAGTGTCTCGCGCCCAAGTGTCTCGCGCCCAAGTGTCTCGCGCCCAAGTGTCCCCGCGCCCAAACGGCCGCGCCCAGACAGCCGCGCCCAAACGGCCGCGCCCATATGTCCTAGACCGAACCAAACATGCCTGCTAAAATAATTTTTTCGTATGGTCATCTCTTTCTTACTCGAGCATTCTATTTTGTTGGTCATATTATCTCATTGCTGTTATATATAATTATGGCCCCATCGGTTAATAACAGCAATGAGATAACCTGAACAACAAAATAGAGTGCTCGAGTAAGAAAGAGATGACCATACGAAAACATTATTTTAGTAGGCATGTTTAGTTGAATTATGTCATAATTAAAATAATCGTCATGCCTACTCGAATATTTGCTACTATGTTTATCTCTTTCTTACTCAAGCAGTACGTGTTATTTTCTTGTTCATGTTATCGTATCGCTGTTATAGGTATACAGTGAGAATAATGTAAGACTATACACGGCTGAATTATGCAAAATTATACATAGGGAATTTACTTAATGTTACCATGGTGTTTGTACACAAAATAACAACACAGTGATTACAGAAACTAGTTGAAACTGGATTATTTCATTGTAATTTGAAAACCGGCAATTGTTACTAGCATGGGTGAATTGATTAATGCTAAAATAAAGTTCCCAATGCATAGTCTTACATTATTCACACGGTATAATTGTGACCCCATCGGTATATCCCTAGGTAAGGGTTGGAATGATGTATATTTCTTTTATTTTAATTCTTAAACAATGTACTAGAAAAAGTTTACTATTCAATTTTGTTCTAATGCCAGTAATTTTCGAAATAAAAACGTTTACATCGACTTTCCTTGAAAATAAATTGCTAAACTATCCGCACACTGGT
This sequence comes from Agriotes lineatus, assembly GCA_940337035.1. NCBI lineage: Eukaryota > Metazoa > Arthropoda > Insecta > Coleoptera > Elateridae > Agriotes > Agriotes lineatus. Next base: position 55,592 of record CALNHX010006195.1, read on the forward strand.
GGGTTTTAATCAAATACTACAAAATAGTGTAGTTCATTAATACTAAGTAAAATATCAACTTTAATTAAATAATCTCAGACGTTATTGAGATAATTAAAAATCTAATTTTTATGTTTCCCTTCTTAGAGACTGTAACTCACAAACTGTACATTGTTATGTTAACTTTATTACTTATTTTTGCCTAGAGGGTCAACTTGTAAAATGTGTCGGTATACTTTTTAAACACTGTGTAGACCTTCTTTTAAAGATCACCTTACAAATTTTATCGATACATGTTTTGGACATCCTTTAAATAGTTCTATACAGTAATAATAAAATCAAGGAGGTATCTATATACTATTTCCTCCAATTCCCATAACTTAAATTATGGGTATTCTTAGATTTCTTAGAAAGGTGGCGGTCTCACAATGCGCGAAGTTGGGTATTTATCTATGTTACCATTGACGACCTGAAAATAGTTATTTAGACCACAGGTGTGAGAAGTGCAACTTTTTTTCATAAATGTGGAGGGTTATTAAACGAGGCGCAGCTGAGTTTAATATTCCACACGCGTGAAAAATAAGCACGCTAACACGAGTTGTCAATGTTTTGTATAGAATTGTGTTTGCCTTCATTTTAGTTAAGTGCGTTGGTCAGTTATGGTAACTAAGGAAACGTCTGTTGGTAACCAAGGAAACGTAGAATCGTTCATTCCTAAATTAAAAGCAAAGTGTCACTTTTTTCACTGAGTGAAAAAAACTGGCACTTCACACACCGAAATTAATTTAAAAAAGCCTACTTTTTAAAGGAAATTTAAAAAAAGGCATTTTGCACACTAGAGCGCCAACAATTTTCGCGGACTACGGCGTGAAACAATATTAATATTCTTGTTTGACGGTTGTAGAAAAAATATTGTTTGTATTACGAGCGCGAAATGTTTTAGAGCTTTCGAATGACTTTTTTGACTCGGCTATCGTCTTGTCAAAAGAAGTAATATTCTCACGTTCTAAACTCATTAATTTCGCGCACTCAATACAAAAATAACAATTTTAAAATTTTATTTAAAAAAGTAGGCTTTTTTTAATTAATTTCGGTGTGTGAAGTGACACTCTGCTTTTAATTTTGGAATGAACGATTCTAATTGGACGTTTCCTCAGTTACCAATAGACGTTTCCTTAGTTACCACAACTGGCCAACGCACTTGACTAACATGAAGGCAAATACAATTCTATACAAAATAGGCTTGGATTTGAATGTTTAATGAAATTTTAAAAAATCTTATAGACTACTCGTGTTAGCGTGCTTATTTTTCACGCTTGTGGATTATTTCGGCTGCGCCTCGTTTAATAACTCTCCACACTTGTGAAAAAAGTTGCACTTCTAACACTTGTGGTCTAAATAATTATTTCCGACTTACACCATTTATTATTGAGGTTTTTCCTAATTAAAATTTGAACCTAATATTTCCAAATAACTTCACACTAGGCAGTTTGACACAATGATATTGTTAGTTACCAAAGTACACTGTTATTTCCTATGGTTTTTTTATTTACAAAAACCACAATTTATTGGCTAGTGATTGATAGTACTTTATGATAGAAGTGCGTAAAGCTAGTTTTTCGTCACGAGTGAGGCGGAGTTAAAACCCGAGTGAGCGAGCGTATTAATCCCCGCGAGTGACTAAAGATGCTTTACGCATGTGTATCGTAGAATATTTTATTTACTATAAAAACACAGTAAATATAAGAAAAATATTTAAATGTAAATTGCAAACGCTCGTAATTTTGCGTGGCAAAAAAATTTAAAACCGTTGCTGCTGACGACGTGCTGAATGAAATCTTTTGAACACGTTGCTACTGACGACGAAAACTATTGAAAACTTGTTATTTAACATTGGTGTTACAAACTTAAAATTTCCAACTAAATGTCAATTTTACACTGTCGTAGATAAAGTAAATTTTATCCACTATTATCATTAAAGTGTTACTCTAGCAACGTGGCTTTAATGGATAAAGCACTTACAACTTTATAGGTAGGTGTTAGAAAGTAGATATACAGTGTGTCCCCGGATCGGTGAAGCGACTCTTGTGAAAGGTAAAAAATTCTCGATTTAAATTTTCATTTTTTGGGGTTCAGCCCTGCTTGGTTAAAGGCCAATTTCTAACATAATTTCAATTTTGAAAAATCAAGTATGCCTTGGAAATTTTCAAAACACCCATTTTTCCGTAAGGTAAAGTGCCTTTTATGTGGCAAATACGACAAAAAGTTATTAAGAAAAGTTGTTTAGAATTAACATCTAGGCCCCTATACCAAATTTCAAAACTCGGCCAACTTTGATCTCTCACATTTTCTTTTATGTTTATTTCTCAAATCAAAGAATTTAATTTTTAACAAACATATTTTATTATGAAATAAAAAACTTTGCTAAAAGTATTTGTTTTTCCAATAAAATCTTTCTGAAAAGTAAAATTCTTTAATTTAGGACCTAAACATAAAAGAATTGTGAGAGATCAAAGTTGGCCGAGAATTTTGAAATTTGGTATAGGGGCCTAGATGTTCATTCTACACAACTTTTATTAACAACTTTTTGTCGTATTTGCCACATAAAAGGCACTTTACACTACAGAAAAATAGGTTTTTTGAAAATTTTCAAGGCATACTTGATTTTTCAAAACTGAAATTATGTTAGAAATTCGCCTTTGACCAGGCAGGGCTAAACCCCAAAAAATGAAAATTTAAATCGAGAATTTTTTACCTTTCACAAGAGTCGTTTCACCTATCCGGGGACACACTGTATATGGTACAAGTGAATAAAGAGACATTTTATCCATAAGGGCAAAACCTTAGGTCACGAGACAGCCGAGTGAGATAGTTTCCCCGAATGGATAAAATCTCTTTATTCACGTGTAGCATATACAACTTTTACCAATACCTACAACTAATTGTATAAATAAGTTTTAAAATTCAATAAATAATTTTATTTGTTCCTCACTTGTAAACATCAATTTATCAAGTCACTGTATTCACCTTGAAAGTGTTTCTTAACTGGCTAGCCAGTAAATTTTTTACTGGCTAGCCAGTTATATTTTACAAGCGTGCTCATAGATAAATGATAGCGTGCAAAGCCAGAGTTGTCTTCCTTAGTATGTGTCATATTGATGAATTTAGTTGCTTGTCAGTTTGACATTTTGAATAAACGGTAAATTTCTAGTTATTTACAAGTGAGGAACAAATAAAATATTCAACAATACACGCCAGGTAACCATTTTTACTGGCTCAAGGATATGACAGGCTCGCCTGACGGCTCGCCAGTCATCCCAATCATATCACCAGTAAAACCTGTTTTACCTGGCTTGTAATGTTAAATACTATTAAATATGTAATCATATTATTGGCTGTGTACTAGTTTCCACGGTAACATGTTTGTATTTTTTAAGTTGCTATGGACTATGAACTACTTTATTCACTAGTGAATAAAGTAACTCTTTGTCCATCCTCATCATTAAAATGTTGCTTTACCATGAAGATTTGCTCAGATACAATACAGCTTTATAAATAGACATTGGAAAAAGAAAATTATATTATATTTCCAACAATTTCAACATTTTCGACTACAATATATTTTTCAAAATGTATGTTTGCCTAATCTTTTTATTGACTTGTAACCTCACCACGTCAATCCTGTTGCAATAGAGATAATTAAAATTCAGCAGTATTCAATTACCACATATTTACATATATGGAAGTATAAGGTCTGCACACTTACTTGGGTGCCTGCACGTCTTCAGCTATGAACTTCAAACTCGCCCGATATTTCTATGAAAATGTGCTTCAAAACAAGTTGGACGTTATGACCAAAGTCGAAGTTGGGCGTTGTGACCAAAATCAAACTTGGGCGTTATGACCAAGTTGGGCTTTGTGACCAGAATCAAAAGTGGGCGTTGTGACCAAGTTGGGCGTTCTGACCAAAATCTAAATCGGGCGTTGTGACCAAGTTGGGCGTTGTGACCAAAATCGAAGTTGGGCGTTATGACCAAAACGGTCGTTTAAGTGGTGTCGATAGCTCTCTCCTATAACAGTCGTCGGTGGGCGTTGTGACCAAGTTGGGCGTTGTGACTAATATCGTTTTTGGGCATTATGACCAAGTTGGGCGTTGTGACCAAAATCGAAGTTGGGCGTTATGACCAAAACGGTCGTTTAAGTGGTGTCGATAGCTCTCTCCTATAACAGTCGTCGGTGGGCGTTGTGACCAAGTTGGGCGTTGTGACTAATATCGTTTTTGGGCATTATGACCAAGGTGGGCGTTGTGACCAAATTCAAAATTGGGCGTTGTGACCAAGTTGGACGTTGTGACCAGAATCGAAGTTGGGCGTTATGACCAAATTCTGAGTTGAGGTTTGTGACCAGTGGGCGTTGTGTCATAGTCCCTTTTATTCATTATTATCCCTGCACCATTCCTGTAGCGGTTGTCATTATTTCCCGAGTGGGTTCCATGAGCCCTATTCGCTTTACCGTGGCCAGTCCATTTATGCTCATGGATGCCAAAGATATATAAATCAAGTTCTTCCACATCTGAATTCGACAGTTTTTCAGTATCATAACAGTTTTAACGTTATATGTAGCAATCCTTCTGCCCTCCTCACAGATGTCTTTCACATTAATAATTGAAAATCAAATAAACTTTCACGTTTCGAGTATATTTTATATTGCATAACACGAACTTACTAGAAGTTAAAATTGCTTTCAAGTGAACAAATCTCAAGTTAAACATACTGTTTTCACAAAATCGTTTTTATGTTAATGTTTTACTGCTCGCTCGTTTCCCTCATTAAAAACGTCGTCCTGTTAATTATTTCAGCACACGCACTATGAAGGCGCAATTTTGTACCCAAGTTCAGCATGAGCGTCGCCTGTTATAATCGGTGACAGGTTTTCTCGTTACTGCTGGAAATTAGGAAAATTAAAATGGCAGTATTGACTTTTATTATGCTTCCGAGCACCGTCATCAAAGCCGTTCAGCAAAATGTGATGAAACTGTCGTGCTTCGTTCCAAACAACTTCGTTAATAGGCAAACGAGCGCCAAAATGGAAAGCGGTGACATAACGCAGCTTTATTGTAATTGATCACTTCTAACGCAATTTATTACCTTTAATTTTATTTCCACTTAGTGTAAGGCTCAAAAATAATTTGCCACGGGAAACCACCAGGGTTTCTACCCACTCAAGTAAATTTTAAACGCATTAATCACTTTCTGTTTGTTCAACTGTTTAATATTTATGGGCGTTGACATTTTTAGATTGGGAATTAATGAATTTCCATTTCGATCACTCAGTTAATTCTAAGCCTAGCAAGACGATCATGTTAAAACTATATATAGTTTATCAAACTCTGGTTAACTACCCAAGAGTCCACATGTAATCAATAGTTGGGCAACAACTTTTTATCTCATCGGAAGCAAACTGCGCTATAATTGTCAGCGGAATTCTCTCAGCGCAGTTTCGACTACTCTAGTAATATAAGAAGATAGGGATAGCCACACTTATTGAGATTTTCGTGCTTAATAATAATAAAGTTTTATTAATATTATATTATTTGGATTACAATTAATAAATAAAGCTGCCACTGGAAACTTCATTTAGTATGGGATTAAATTTCCACGGTTTCTTTTTATTGGAAAGTGGCAATACCCCACTTTACTTTCTGTTCACTGTTATAACGGTAAGTACCCTAATGAAGTAGCAAAGACATCTACAAACAGCTGAATGACCTACCATCAAAGAACATGAATAAGGTACCAGAAAAGTAATAAAGAAAAATGTTAAGCAGGAATTTAGTTTAATATTTGTAATAATAGTTTAGTTTAACATAAGTCATTAACAGTAACTTAGAACATTATAGTAACTAGGCTAGGTGCCAAGAGAAAGGCTTAATTAAAAATAATAAAGTGTGTAATTTTCCATTAAAAAATACACAAAAATTGTAAATGTTAAAATAAATTAGATTGTATTCAATCGTAAAAGATTAAATAAATTCTCTATTTAATTCATATTTCAAAAATAATGTGTTGTTAATTAACATATACCTAAAATGGTTAGTCAGCATTCTGAAATATCATTTATATGTTGAAAGGAGCTGTTGCAAAGTTTTAGGGGTTTATCAATTATCTGTAGCAGAGAACTACTTAATAGCAGAGAACTCTTAAATACCAGAGAACGTTCGAAAAGGTAAGACTAATATTGTATATGGAACACAATATTTATGATAAAAATTTAAACCAAGTAATGCATACCTAATAATTACAAGTGACTTTGAACGAGCAAAGTTGTTACAAATCTATAAAAATTATAAATGCATGTCCTAACCTGAGTAAAAAGTTTCATGGTTTAAAAAATATTTACTGAGCTAGTATATAAATTTTACTTGGCAGAACATAATCTAATAAATTGGAGGGGTGCATAATCATTGCTTTTTTTGGTTAAGTCAGTCTGGCATTTGAAAGAATAAAGATATAAGCACGGTTACGTGAAACGTAATTTTGGTAACAAATAAAACTAAGTAAAGAAAATGTATTACAGCATCCACAGAAACACCATATTTCGTTTATGAGGGGCTTGACTCACAAGAGGGCCTCAAAAAGTAAATACTGAACCACCGTAAATACAATTCAAATGCAGCATCTCACTCCATGGGCGCCGTTAGAAAACTTACCAAAGAGGGGCAATATTTTTTCAATATTGAGATAAGACAATTAAATTCACAGAGTTAAAAAATATAGAAAAACAAATGCTACAAGGTTTGGAAAAAATACCTGGATCACACGGTCTGTGTATCTAAATAAAAAATAGTGAGCATTTTATTTGTAAAAATTGCACGAGCAAGGTACATTCAGATATTAGAAATAATAAAATCATTACGTTCTTTACTACATCTTTACCCTATGGTTTGGGCATAGAAGCGCACAAAATGGTGAAGCGTTAGTAATAGCAATACACAATAATGCTAACATAGAATTAATTAACAAAAGAAAAGCAAAAATATACATATCGTATAGAACACATCGAAGTTACAAATAAAAAACTATGTAAACCAGGGTACACAATAATCTAACAGTAAGAACTCAACCAGAGAGTAAATAAGAGTAACTTGAGATAAATAATGCATTAGTTAAAATATTTGCTAACATTCCGTGCAAATGCGCTGGGATTTGGCGAGCCATTTGATTTATTACGTGAACGTACCTAGAGACAAGAAAACCCAACATCGTTCGGCCCTTAAAGGTGTCAAGAAAAGGAAATATAAATATTGTTTTGTATTTTTGTTAGTTTTGAAAAAAAACAGGGAGGGACAAACACCCCTCCTTGCCCCTATGTAACGGCGCCAATGTCTCACTCTGACGCTTCTTTAATTTCTTTTATATAATTTGATTATTCAGTAGTTGTCCATCTCGTTCGCAATTGTGCAGATGCTTATACTGTTCTAGTTTCACTCTGAAAAAAATTGCAGTAAATTCTGGCAATCTGCACGCTGGTTGTATGCTGATGTATTGTAATCTTATAGAACATGTACCTGCAGAAGATGTTGCCTAAGATTCTTAAATCTTGCAGATAATTTTCGCATCATTTACCATACATTCACCTCGACCAGAAATTCCAGGAGGCTCGTGAATGGAGCGCGTCCGCTTTCCGCAAAATGAGTCGATTTATCATACCCCTTCGTGGGTTCTGAAGTGAAATACCGCCCCGAATTCGCGGAAATACGAATTTATTTCGCTCGCCCCCGATGTACGTATTAAACGTGAGACGGGGCTCATGCGGGATAAACCGATTATCGCGAAAGCGGGGCGCCCCCGATGCCTACACGACATTAGCGATTTACAAGCAAATTTGCACATATACATAGAAACTACAAAGGTTACGCTGGCAGCGAACAAACGGTGCCGGAGGAAGCACACATTTGCATAATTTCGCTGCGAGCATATTCAAGGAGCTGGCAGTTCGAAGTTTTCCAGACGTTTCTTTGCGTCATCAATCTAAACAAATCATCCATCAATCGGGTGTGGGCGCAGAGTTCTCGAAGACAAACGTGGCAGAATATGTCAGCAATTGCTGCAGGCGCCCAATTTATGAGTTCGAAGTTGTTCTGATCCTTGAGCAAAGGTGGTTCGATTTTTTCCTTCTAAGACATAAAAAGTCGACGTGTGGTTTCCACAACCGAGTTCATTTTAAAACTGTTCTCAGCCAGATATCTTACTTCGTTAATACTATTTATCTTTTCACTTCCATAATTTCTCGAATTGCACTGTTAATGTTAATAATAGGAAATCGCCGGTTTTCAGCCTCAAACACCAAGTGATTATGGCTTGGAAAGTGCACCCTTGTAGATGGCAAATGGGTAGTAATCGTTAAAAACTAATGCTGATTCTATTGATGAAATTCGCTCGTTTTATATACAATGATTTACAAACTTAGGGCAAAGAAATATTAACAAACGCCTGATAATTTGGCAATAGTTGATGAACTAACTGTTAAAAGCAAACACGAAACGAATAAGTAGCAAGCGACGCAGTTCATTCAAGGGTTAAAGATGGATTTTGCTGAATAGTGTTGTATAACACTATAAGCGACCCAGTGATGATAAGAATGCTGAGTTGATACTCCGGATTATTATAAGCTATATAAACCAAATTAATTGTTTCAGAATTTTAAATGAGATTACCTAACGTTAGCAACAATAAACACTGATTGTCTTATCCTCACAATATGTAATCTCATTTTCGACAGCTTGTTTTTAAAAAAATCATCATTGTGGTTAACAAGTTAATTTTATCCTTCTTGCTAACATTCGACGCTTCTAAACCATGCTCATGTAAATATTTTCCTTCGTACCTTTTCTTAAGTCTCTGTCCTATAAGACTGTACTAATAGAGCGAATACGAATCTTCCTTTGTTTATCCTGTTTGTGCTCTCCTCATCACTGTTTTCGTTTTCATTGAATGGGACACTATTTACATTTCGCAGCTACCCTAATATATTCATTGTTTAGAGGCACTTTCTCTGTTTATGTGTTTTCCAATTTCAGATATTCACATTCGTCTTAGCTCATTTTAAGTCGACTGTTTCATAAACTTTATGAAGTTTTCCTACCATGCATTTGAAATGATGGCTAACTTGAACTATCGCTACGTGATGGTCGGCTTAAAATAGGCTGTACAGAACATGGTCTACTACTTTTAGTCTCATATTTGTTTGTTTAAAAATGTTCTTGTAGGGCATAATCTTACGTTTTTATTTAATTTCATATATATTTCCTTGTGTGCTTTTTATCATCATGTTACATGTAAATTTTGCAGTGATTTAAATTAATGTAGTATTCAGGAATTGTTTTGAGCTCAGCAATTTTCACCTAATATGATGTAGGGTAGGTCGCTTTTTCGTTGGTATTTATTCATAGCCTAACCTCGTTTTCCATTTCTGTATGAATTTTAAACTCCTAGGCCACTATATAGAGAGAACGATTTCCTGTCTATTTTAGGAGATAATTCACAAATTGCTTATGGTGTGTGAGGATCTTTCTGTGGACCCACTTAAGTGTGGATCAAAATCCTTCAAAATCGTTGAAAGTTTATCTCAGGACTTATGCGTTATGTTTGTTTGTTTGTTTGTTTGTTAATGTATGCAACTATTGAAATTGATCTGGTTATGTCAGGATTATAAAGTATTTGAGAAAAAAAACTTTCTTGCGGCATGCCTTTAACTCCGATACGCAAATATGGGTTCGTTTTTGCACGTTGCTTGATGTTTCGTTGAATATTTCAGCCATCTTTTTTACCCTGCTTTGCGGGAACATTTGAAGCCTTTGTTATGGGTTTTGCACTAGTAAATGAAGCGCTTAATAATCGTCACAAGCATATAACCCGAATTTGGTTTATGACGTAATAAACATCACATGTGCGGATTTTAGCTTGCGTGTTTAGTTCTCGCTCTGATTTCACTAACGGTTAGAAGAATTATCTATTGAAGGGCATTGGGAGGAAATCGTATAACAATTCTCTCTTTATTTAGATTATTTTAATCCATTTTTAGCAACAGGACTACGTACACACATATATAATTTTACACTTATAACTAGTAAAATTATTATAAAACTTTGAATAATATCAATGTCACATTAACAACAAAATAAAAACTTACATTAAATTGACTACATTATCACAAATACAATAAATTTTACAACATTGGAGATTGGTTTAAATGTATATGCGTGTAATCATTCGCCTTTTCCATTTGAACATTTTAGTTCATGCAAATATTTATGTTATGTTTGGCGTTGGGTCACAGCTGTTTCTTTTTATTTAGTTCTTTATAGGAAACGTTATGTGGTTTAGAGATGTACACCAACAGCTGTAAATTTTCTGGTTTGTACCGTCTGCAATGAGTAGCGCTTTCGGACAACCCACCCAATTTTGCTCAGGAACTAGCTGGCAAATCTTTGCTACACTACAAGACAGTTCCTGAAAAACCTGACTGAAAGAGAACAAAGCACTTTGCGCAATAGCGTAAACGAGACGCGAAATCCAACAGAAAACCCCTGATAAGCTAAGACACTACAAGATATCACGCACATTTTAGATAAGCCAAATAATGTAGTAACGGAAATGAAGTTGCAAGTAAAGTCACACCTGGGAAACATGAGACGCTGCCTACTACAGTGAACCCGCTTTAATAAATTGACCAAAAGTCCCATACGGCATATAAGCATACCTATACCTAACAACCAAATATCTAAAACCGACACGAGTAGATATGTAAATCTCCAAAGCTAATTAATCAAAACCAGGAAGCATCACAATACACTGGAGGGAAAATGTTAAAACCCAAATGAAACATAACTACCGCTAAGCTGAAAGCTAAAATCAGCAGATAAAACGATATTTTAAAAAATCGTACAATTGAGTAGATGTTAGGAAAACTACAGCTGATGTTAATCACTAAGGCTAACGTTAGGAACTAAAGCAAAACTAGATTCTTGCATTCAAATGAAAGTAACAAAATGTCAAAAATAACCAAAAATTAATTGGAAGGATTTTTGAACTTAGTTAATTTATTAGTCAATCAGTTTTTGATAGAACATTCAAATTTATGATTAAAGAGATCGGGAGAGATTTTATTTAACCAAGCAGAAAATTTACGAACTTGGGAATTGGTATAAGACACAATAAGTCGTAGGAATTTCTGAAAGTTTTACGACTAAAGAGTTCTTGTACATTTTTGGAAGAGCTTAAAATATTGGACATAGACTATTCATATTAGTGAAATTAAAAATTGGGATAAATGGGTATTGATGCAACACTTATTACAAATTCTTTAAAACCCCTCACCACACAAATATTTGTGTGGTGAGGGGTTTTAACGAATTTTTATGTCTAAATTCGAAACTGAATTTAAGAATAACACAGAGTATTTCCAAGGATTTGGTTTAAGTATGTGGACGACATTTTTACTGTTTTTGATTTATCTAAATGTAGTATTTATAATTTTTTGAATCAGTTAAATTCCAAATTTCCTAGCATAAAATTAACATATGAAATGGAAAACGAAGGACAACTGCCATTTCTAGATACCTTAGTAATAAGAAGTAAAAATCAATTGGAATTTGATGTTTATAAAAAAGAAAAATGTAAACAGATTCATTGTTTTCAACACAAAATGGCTGCTCTAAATTTCTTAGTGCATCGTCTGTTAACCTTTCCTTTAAACAAAGATCGATATACCACTGAACTTCAGACCATGCAAAGCATCGCTGTGTACAATGGTTTTTCTTCTAAAATTATCGATAATTTGATTAAGAAACAAAAAACAAAATTGCAGGTTCGAAATTCCACAACTTTCGTCAGTCTTTAGAAGTGAAGGACTCAAGTACAGTCGTGTTCAAATAAATCTGGGACAGTGTTTTTTTCACATGCAGGTTGAGTTAAGAATTGAAGAATATCTCCATGAATTTCCTCTTATCAGAAAGAGTTACAGATTTCATTACCTGTTAAAGTTTAATGTAACTCTTTCTGATAGCAGGAAATCCATGGAGATATTCTTTAATTCTTAACTGAACCTACATATGAAAAAAACATTGTCCCAGATTTATTTGAACACGACTGTACATCAAAATTCAATTTCACCCGGCTACAAAGGGTCTAGCAAAAATTTTTTAAGAATCGGGCCATAAAGTTGTGTATGGTTCAAATAACAATATTATAAATTTGTTGCGAAATCCAAAAGAGGACTTTAGAGAAATCTGGAATTCGCTTCTAAATATATTGCGCAAACACGTCGTAATTTTGGTACTAGGTTTAAAGAGCATTTAGCTCATTTTCGATTCACAAATTCGAAAAATCGAGTATTGCCCAACATACTTTCGAAACGGGCCATAGTGTAAAAGAGGATGACCTAAAAATTTTTAACGTTAACTTTAAGTTCAACAAAGCAACTAAATTATTTTGAAAGCTTTGCCATTTTTAAGAACCGAGATAATAAACTTTTGAACAAAGATGGCTGGCCAATACCGTCCTCCGTCTTATATGATTTGTTGAAGTTACATTGACGTCGGCCAAGTTCATTGGCCCTCGGCCACGTCCTCCTGGTCAGACAGATGTAAAATGCGCGGACATCCCCCACTTCCATTTGTGATTTGGTCACGAGTACATCGTTGCCTTCTCGCTGTGTAAGTTTTTCGTAGCTACCGATGATGACAGCGTAGCTGTCGAAATACGTATTTAGCAGTTGTTAAACATTTGTGTGGTGAGGGGTTTTAACGAATTTGTGATATTTTCAAACCACAGGCTCCAGCAGTGTTTCATTCAACACTTATCGTTTGGTATATTTTTTTAATTTAACATTAAAGGCTTTAGTGTGGTTAGAGCTTACAAGGGTGTAGTTATTTTATATATACTGCTGACTGTTACACCAATAGTACAACTGCCCTTATGAAGTTTAACCCGAGTGAGGGATGTTGAAGATTAAAATTCAACTTCAAACTTTTGACATTTCTAAGAATTTCGATAATTAAATACCATCTGGAATAATAATAATAACATTTTGAATATGTTTTTGAATATTTGAGAACTTGACTTTGATTTTTCTGTTTCTGATCGCTTTTCTCAAACTAATGTTGAATTTAATGCATTGTTTGTTTACGATGTTCGTATGGTTCGGCATTATTAGTGGTTGTATCAATTTTAATGCCACGTAATTTGTTAAAAAATTGTTGATTCGATCTCCAGCAATTTTAAGATTTTCAAATTGAGCGTTCATTGTAGTTTAGAAATGTTTGAATTTTAATTTCAGGATGATTTAGTTTCCATCAATTTTCGGAATATTTTTCCTTGGATTAATTAGATACATCTAATTTGGTGCTGTATCACAAACTCATTATTTAATATGCCCTCTCTCCGTAATATTATTGCGAGACGCCTAAAGTCGGTGTGACTGGCAATCATTTTAGTTAAAACACACTCGGACACGAAGACCAAAGCTACTGTTGCGAGATTAATAAGAACACTTAAGTACAAACACTTGCATTTATTTTTCTGCCGTTTACAGAATTCTTAAGTTTAATAGCGTTGTTTCTTAACTTTACGTATTTACATCTTCTTATTAACTAACTAAATTCTAAGTCCATTTTCACCAAGAAAGCTCGGTGGGCGTTTACAAAGTTCCCAATAACCTATCAGAGCTGGTCTAAATTTTGAACTTTTGGCACGTACATACGGACGTGACAGTTCATAATAGTTCTATGAATTTTATAAGTTTGAGGCTTTCCCACGGTGAAATGTGGCCTGCTCGAACCCTTCGTAAATTACCGCTATAAAGGATTACAATTCTACTAAAAGCATTTGGTCCCAGCTGCAAATAATTTTTATGATCGAGTTGCAACCGTTGCTTCTTCTAATCACGTACCGGTCATATACATCACTCAATATTTCGGTTTATGAAGTAAACCCTGCATAAACTTACTCTAATCTATTCGTGAGATTGGAATATCTCCAGCTTCCCAAACGAAAGGCACGTTTCTAAACATCCGCTTGTTGTAATTTAAATATGACATTTTGCCTACGAATTCTACCGTAAAATATTTATTATACAGATGGCTTACAGCTAACTAAAGTACAGTATATTTCTACATAGTTCATTTAATTAAAGAACGCAAATCGTAACAATATCAACGTCTTAAATTGTAACATAACAGTTATTTCTGTATTTTTAGATAATGCGGCTTGTACGCAAATTTGATAACTTCCACACTCAAGTATTAATTCTCTTTTAAGGTAAATTCGACACATTTATATAAAAATGTTGCTTTTTTAATGTACCTATATATTTACTGGAAGACTACGTATCTTTATTGATGAATTTCGGGAAGTTTATTTTCTCATTCAAATTCTGATCCCATCAGTATAGTTTTTTTGTTTAAGTGAAGTAGCCAAGTTCGTTTCTGTTGCACTTTTAATATAATGTTTTATGCGTTTATATTCCTTCTCTGTTGATCTATTCAGTGTAGTAATTTTTTTAGCCGTTTTTGATAGAGGCTCTAGATTTTTCATCATACATTTTCAGTAAATTAGTGTCTTCGTGCTATTTTCCATCATCTTCATAGCAAATTAAACGGGATGTACGAGTATATATGTGAGCCTGACAGGTTATGAGTCCAACCATTGACTTCGTTTCTGTTGTGTTTTTATGCTATGTATTTGTATATTTATTTGTGCGCAAAGAAGATGTGCATTATATTTAAGTTATATGATTCACATATATGCAATAATATTTTTCCGTAATTGTTTACTTGGTCTTCTTCTTGCATTTCCACTATTGGGCTAGTTCTTGGTTTCACTACCTTACCATTTAGGTCTCCTACTAGCATAATTGTCTACCTACTCAGCACTAGCTTTTTCTGTTTCAGATTCTTTAATAATTACGATAGTTGACCTGTCACGTAAATAATTAATTCAACTGTACGAATGTTTATACCTTCCCACGACTTGATATGACGTTTAAGTTTGATATTTATCACTTTAGCTACGAGTGCTGCAGCCCTTTCATTTTCAACTATCGTACGTTCATTTGTTTTCTCTTTTAGTTACTGATATGTCCATATTTTCCTGTAATTGTGTACCAGCTTCTTGTAGTGTGACTCTGAGGCTTTCAATGTTGTATACTATAATTTTGAGCGGTAATTTTTCTCGTCGAAACATATTACTGGGCTTTCTGCAATTTTTCATAAATGCGAGTTTTATGTGAGCGAGGAGCTGGTCCATCGCACAAACTCCGTCTTTGTAGAACCGCGGGGCATTTTATTTCGTCTCTCGCCCGAGATCTTGTCGGCAAGGGAGACATAAAAAGCAAACAAGTAAACACGAAAAACGACAAAAAATAAATTACATCTAACATTGTAAATAGCTGCTGTACAAGGTGTTCCATTTTCCTTAAGATTAAACGAGAATCGTGGTTTGTATGCAAACTTAAAAGAATTATTTACACTGTATAAAATCCTGCTAAACTAATTCAACTTGAGATTAAAACAGCAAAAGAAGAGCATATGGCCAGGTGATCAGAGATGCGCATGGACATATTCTAACTGATGCGAGAAACTAACTGGAAAGATCAAGGACGAAGATATTAAATTGATGAGAATTTAATAGATCTGCTCTTTTATCTGTTGAATGTGAGTCTTACATTGAAAATCCGTTTGAAGATCAGCCATAAAAAGGTTTACCGAAAATTGGCAGGGATATAAGCAGTACCCAGTTTGGTTTTAGAGGTCGCCTTGGAACGTAGAAAGCTTTTTTATAGATTAAACCAAAATGGAATAAGAAAAGGTGTTTGATAAAATTAATCACGTTTTGTGACAAAGCTGTTTACTTCGTAAAAACATCAACGTTAGAATAATCAGTAACTTCTGATAGTGTTGTATGCTGATTGGATGTTGGCTTATATTCTGGCCCATATAATTCTGTTGTTCCTGCTGCTGTTCTAAACAAGGCTGTCTTCTATTACGAAGCCACAATATTCTTCTGTCTGATACTTTCTACTTTTTCCTGCGTTATTAGTTACAATAACATTATATGGCCAAAGCAGAATATTTTTCCTTGTTTTACAAATTGCATATCTAGTTTTAGGCATTTCGTTAAAGAACGTTTTAATTAATCACTCGATGGATCCAAGGTAATTTAAGAATGTAATCTGTGTTAACGTCTATGCTTCAACTCCATATAAGAGGATTGAGAAGACATACTTAAAATAAAGATTGATAATTGCAGATTAAGGTGTAGGTAGACTGCACAATAATTTTCCCAGGTAATTAAAAGTGGTTCTCAATTCGAGTTTTAGTTTCTTGTTCTCTTAATGATGTCATTTTCGACAGTGATCTATTATAAGATGTTTTATCGGATTTTTTCCACTGTCTCTGGTGTTTATCACACGACGTTTCGAGAGTTTTTGGTCTACTCTCGTCCTCAGGTGAATGAACTCCTGGTTAGTACTGAGAAAGACTGATTTTTGTACGTTTTTTTCACGTACACTCGTGCCTACCTCGGGTTTTGAGTCCGGGGCCGCTGATCGATGCGAGTCTATCACTCTTACCACTAGGCCACCAGCGCGCTATATATTTTAGTTATAAATTAGGTTACAGATTATACATACATACATACTTATATACATGTTACCGGTGCATGCGCAGTAGACTGTTTTTGTAATTCTTTGCGCAGTATTGCATCCAAATGGGCCTTGCTAATTGGTTCTTCTGCCAGCGCTATGTATGTAGCTTCTTTCAACTTCCTACGGAACCTGTTTTCTTCTATAGCTACAACTGATGTTATCCCATTGTATGTGGTGGTCTTCGTTCCAGTCGTGGGATTTGATGGTTTTGCCCTTTCTAATATCCTTGCGGTATTCTGATGATCTCACTCGTAGGGGTTGTTGTATTTCCCTTTTGTATTGTCTTTCACACTTCCCCGGTACGCTGTATATTTTTTGAGCTCTGATCTTCGTTATGAGGCCTAGTATGCGTCATGATACCTCTCAGAGTTGTTGTAGACTTGAAAGCAGTTCTTATGTTGAATCTGTTTCCGATCCTTCTCTTCGGATGTATCGTATAACGACCGTGGTTGTCGGCTCCGTTTTGTCATCCTCTGCCGGTGTTGTTTGTCTGTCCATCTCTTCTAACGTTTGGTTTAGAGTTCTTTTTAAGTAGCCATTAGCTTGCAGCATTTCTATAATTATCTCAATTTAAGGACTTCTTCCTCCAAGCATATGGTCTTGGCTCGGCTAAATAGGCATCTGGTTACGCTGCGTTTCACGCTATTGTGGTGGTTAGAATCGTAGTGTAGGTATCTTCCCGTATGGGTTGGTTTTCGATATAACTTTGTTTGTACGATATCTGGACTAGTCCATCTAAGAATAGAAGTTTGTTTTCCGATTCTATTGTCATCCTGAATCTAATTAACCGGGCTTGATTGATGAGATGTTCCAGGAGGCCGTCCAGCGTTTCTCTTCCATTGGCTCGTATTACGAACTCATCATCTACCTATCGCAGACAAAGACTAGACTTGTTTTCATATTGAGATGTAGCTCATTGTTCAAAGTGTTCCATGTAGATGTTACTGACTACTGGAGATAGTGGAGTAGCCTATTTGCAGTAGACTTATTTTTTAACTCTCTGCGCAGGAGTGGCAGCCAAATGGGCTTTATTTCTGCACTAGCCTGACTAATTGGTTCTTCTGACAGCGCTATGTATATAGCTTCTTTCAGCTTCCTTAAATTTTCTTGTAATACACCTCATCCTTCTTTCAGATTGCAGCCTACGTATGAGAATATTCTTAATTTATATTGTGTTGCTCTGTTGAAAATAGGCCGTTTGCATTAGAGTTATTTCCTATTATCATGATCCTAGTTGTTTTGACGTTGAGTAACATGCCGTATTACTTGCTGACGAAAACGGCCTGGTCGATTCGTCTTCGAAATTATTTCCCACTGTCTGTTAGTAGCACGATGTCCTCTTCATTAGAGGACCTAGATGTCATCTGTCATTTAATTTTTAATAAGAGGAAGGACACGAAAACTTAGTAGTTTTCTTTTTGTCATGTTGACAGCCGATATTTTGACGTTACTGTCAAATATATCAGAGGCGCAGAACCAACAAACAGGATAATTGTGAAACGTTATATTTGAAACTGTAAAGTACGCCAATGTACTGTCATCCTGGTCTAACCTAAAAATTTCATTTTGACATTTTTACTACTAGACACCAGCTGTTCAGAAAATGGCAAGGTAGATTTTTGCAAGTTGGACAAAATGTAGGTTGCTATTGAGTGTAGTGTTACTACTCACCAAAAAGCGTCTATGTCACAAATGTCATCTAGGTACTCTAATCTACGTAGCGCAGGTGTTTGATAATCTATGTTTACTCCATATCTGGATTCTTGCAGTTGTTAAAATAGGGCACGTTAAGTGCAAGGAGATATTATATTATTTAACGGTATTAAGCTGATATTAAACATATAACGGACGAGGATACATTTTGTGGCCGAAGCCGATTAGGCCGAGGCTAATAGATGATTCAAGTCAGATATTTATGTAATATTGGCCGTATGTTGTTTAACAGTTTTCGCAATATCTGCTAAAAGTTTCCAATTTTAAGATATGTGACTTTAATACAAATAAACTTGACTAGTAGCCTGAGTCACGCACTTAGTTTGGTAGTGCAGCAACGGTTATAACGGCCATGGCTGTTAAAGCTTAACGGCCGGGGCTGGTATGGATTACATTTCGATCAAGCTGATGGTACTGATATAGAACAATAACATGTCGGTATTATGAAAAAGTATTTCCAGATTTTCCAACTTATTTTGACTGAAGTTTTTCGTTGCCAGTAAAAAATTACCCGCAGCGTTTTACTTACTACATAAAGTTGAAATGTAGACTTTGCAGCAATAATTTTTGGAAAGTATGACATTTGTTGGCTAAACTGCAGAATCCGGGACCAACTCTTCTCCTTTTGCTTGCTTCCCTTATAATGTTGGTAATGGTTACTAGAGAAACATTATTAATAATAATTAATATTAACAATAGCACGGCAACTGGACCCGGATTCTGCAGTTTTCCTCATTTGTTAACAGACAGGGGTGTCACCATGAAACCGTACGAAGCCTTTGTTATGGGTTTTGCACTAGTAAATGAAGCGCTTAATAATCGTCACAAGCATATAACCCGAATTTGGTTTATGACGTAATAAACATCACATGTGCGGATTTTAGCTTGCGTGTTTAGTTCTCGCTCTGATTTCACTAACGGTTAGAAGAATTATCTATTGAAGGGCATTGGGAGGAAATCGTATAACAATTCTCTCTTTATTTAGATTATTTTAATCCATTTTTAGCAACAGGACTACGTACACACATATATAATTTTACACTTATAACTAGTAAAATTATTATAAAACTTTGAATAATATCAATGTCACATTAACAACAAAATAAAAACTTACATTAAATTGACTACATTATCACAAATACAATAAATTTTACAACATTGGAGATTGGTTTAAATGTATATGCGTGTAATCATTCGCCTTTTCCATTTGAACATTTTAGTTCATGCAAATATTTATGTTATGTTTGGCGTTGGGTCACAGCTGTTTCTTTTTATTTAGTTCTTTATAGGAAACGTTATGTGGTTTAGAGATGTACACCAACAGCTGTAAATTTTCTGGTTTGTACCGTCTGCAATGAGTAGCGCTTTCGGACAACCCACCCAATTTTGCTCAGGAACTAGCTGGCAAATCTTTGCTACACTACAAGACAGTTCCTGAAAAACCTGACTGAAAGAGAACAAAGCACTTTGCGCAATAGCGTAAACGAGACGCGAAATCCAACAGAAAACCCCTGATAAGCTAAGACACTACAAGATATCACGCACATTTTAGATAAGCCAAATAATGTAGTAACGGAAATGAAGTTGCAAGTAAAGTCACACCTGGGAAACATGAGACGCTGCCTACTACAGTGAACCCGCTTTAATAAATTGACCAAAAGTCCCATACGGCATATAAGCATACCTATACCTAACAACCAAATATCTAAAACCGACACGAGTAGATATGTAAATCTCCAAAGCTAATTAATCAAAACCAGGAAGCATCACAATACACTGGAGGGAAAATGTTAAAACCCAAATGAAACATAACTACCGCTAAGCTGAAAGCTAAAATCAGCAGATAAAACGATATTTTAAAAAATCGTACAATTGAGTAGATGTTAGGAAAACTACAGCTGATGTTAATCACTAAGGCTAACGTTAGGAACTAAAGCAAAACTAGATTCTTGCATTCAAATGAAAGTAACAAAATGTCAAAAATAACCAAAAATTAATTGGAAGGATTTTTGAACTTAGTTAATTTATTAGTCAATCAGTTTTTGATAGAACATTCAAATTTATGATTAAAGAGATCGGGAGAGATTTTATTTAACCAAGCAGAAAATTTACGAACTTGGGAATTGGTATAAGACACAATAAGTCGTAGGAATTTCTGAAAGTTTTACGACTAAAGAGTTCTTGTACATTTTTGGAAGAGCTTAAAATATTGGACATAGACTATTCATATTAGTGAAATTAAAAATTGGGATAAATGGGTATTGATGCAACACTTATTACAAATTCTTTAAAACCCCTCACCACACAAATATTTGTGTGGTGAGGGGTTTTAACGAATTTTTATGTCTAAATTCGAAACTGAATTTAAGAATAACACAGAGTATTTCCAAGGATTTGGTTTAAGTATGTGGACGACATTTTTACTGTTTTTGATTTATCTAAATGTAGTATTTATAATTTTTTGAATCAGTTAAATTCCAAATTTCCTAGCATAAAATTAACATATGAAATGGAAAACGAAGGACAACTGCCATTTCTAGATACCTTAGTAATAAGAAGTAAAAATCAATTGGAATTTGATGTTTATAAAAAAGAAAAATGTAAACAGATTCATTGTTTTCAACACAAAATGGCTGCTCTAAATTTCTTAGTGCATCGTCTGTTAACCTTTCCTTTAAACAAAGATCGATATACCACTGAACTTCAGACCATGCAAAGCATCGCTGTGTACAATGGTTTTTCTTCTAAAATTATCGATAATTTGATTAAGAAACAAAAAACAAAATTGCAGGTTCGAAATTCCACAACTTTCGTCAGTCTTTAGAAGTGAAGGACTCAAGTACAGTCGTGTTCAAATAAATCTGGGACAGTGTTTTTTTCACATGCAGGTTGAGTTAAGAATTGAAGAATATCTCCATGAATTTCCTCTTATCAGAAAGAGTTACAGATTTCATTACCTGTTAAAGTTTAATGTAACTCTTTCTGATAGCAGGAAATCCATGGAGATATTCTTTAATTCTTAACTGAACCTACATATGAAAAAAACATTGTCCCAGATTTATTTGAACACGACTGTACATCAAAATTCAATTTCACCCGGCTACAAAGGGTCTAGCAAAAATTTTTTAAGAATCGGGCCATAAAGTTGTGTATGGTTCAAATAACAATATTATAAATTTGTTGCGAAATCCAAAAGAGGACTTTAGAGAAATCTGGAATTCGCTTCTAAATATATTGCGCAAACACGTCGTAATTTTGGTACTAGGTTTAAAGAGCATTTAGCTCATTTTCGATTCACAAATTCGAAAAATCGAGTATTGCCCAACATACTTTCGAAACGGGCCATAGTGTAAAAGAGGATGACCTAAAAATTTTTAACGTTAACTTTAAGTTCAACAAAGCAACTAAATTATTTTGAAAGCTTTGCCATTTTTAAGAACCGAGATAATAAACTTTTGAACAAAGATGGCTGGCCAATACCGTCCTCCGTCTTATATGATTTGTTGAAGTTACATTGACGTCGGCCAAGTTCATTGGCCCTCGGCCACGTCCTCCTGGTCAGACAGATGTAAAATGCGCGGACATCCCCCACTTCCATTTGTGATTTGGTCACGAGTACATCGTTGCCTTCTCGCTGTGTAAGTTTTTCGTAGCTACCGATGATGACAGCGTAGCTGTCGAAATACGTATTTAGCAGTTGTTAAACATTTGTGTGGTGAGGGGTTTTAACGAATTTGTGATATTTTCAAACCACAGGCTCCAGCAGTGTTTCATTCAACACTTATCGTTTGGTATATTTTTTTAATTTAACATTAAAGGCTTTAGTGTGGTTAGAGCTTACAAGGGTGTAGTTATTTTATATATACTGCTGACTGTTACACCAATAGTACAACTGCCCTTATGAAGTTTAACCCGAGTGAGGGATGTTGAAGATTAAAATTCAACTTCAAACTTTTGACATTTCTAAGAATTTCGATAATTAAATACCATCTGGAATAATAATAATAACATTTTGAATATGTTTTTGAATATTTGAGAACTTGACTTTGATTTTTCTGTTTCTGATCGCTTTTCTCAAACTAATGTTGAATTTAATGCATTGTTTGTTTACGATGTTCGTATGGTTCGGCATTATTAGTGGTTGTATCAATTTTAATGCCACGTAATTTGTTAAAAAATTGTTGATTCGATCTCCAGCAATTTTAAGATTTTCAAATTGAGCGTTCATTGTAGTTTAGAAATGTTTGAATTTTAATTTCAGGATGATTTAGTTTCCATCAATTTTCGGAATATTTTTCCTTGGATTAATTAGATACATCTAATTTGGTGCTGTATCACAAACTCATTATTTAATATGCCCTCTCTCCGTAATATTATTGCGAGACGCCTAAAGTCGGTGTGACTGGCAATCATTTTAGTTAAAACACACTCGGACACGAAGACCAAAGCTACTGTTGCGAGATTAATAAGAACACTTAAGTACAAACACTTGCATTTATTTTTCTGCCGTTTACAGAATTCTTAAGTTTAATAGCGTTGTTTCTTAACTTTACGTATTTACATCTTCTTATTAACTAACTAAATTCTAAGTCCATTTTCACCAAGAAAGCTCGGTGGGCGTTTACAAAGTTCCCAATAACCTATCAGAGCTGGTCTAAATTTTGAACTTTTGGCACGTACATACGGACGTGACAGTTCATAATAGTTCTATGAATTTTATAAGTTTGAGGCTTTCCCACGGTGAAATGTGGCCTGCTCGAACCCTTCGTAAATTACCGCTATAAAGGATTACAATTCTACTAAAAGCATTTGGTCCCAGCTGCAAATAATTTTTATGATCGAGTTGCAACCGTTGCTTCTTCTAATCACGTACCGGTCATATACATCACTCAATATTTCGGTTTATGAAGTAAACCCTGCATAAACTTACTCTAATCTATTCGTGAGATTGGAATATCTCCAGCTTCCCAAACGAAAGGCACGTTTCTAAACATCCGCTTGTTGTAATTTAAATATGACATTTTGCCTACGAATTCTACCGTAAAATATTTATTATACAGATGGCTTACAGCTAACTAAAGTACAGTATATTTCTACATAGTTCATTTAATTAAAGAACGCAAATCGTAACAATATCAACGTCTTAAATTGTAACATAACAGTTATTTCTGTATTTTTAGATAATGCGGCTTGTACGCAAATTTGATAACTTCCACACTCAAGTATTAATTCTCTTTTAAGGTAAATTCGACACATTTATATAAAAATGTTGCTTTTTTAATGTACCTATATATTTACTGGAAGACTACGTATCTTTATTGATGAATTTCGGGAAGTTTATTTTCTCATTCAAATTCTGATCCCATCAGTATAGTTTTTTTGTTTAAGTGAAGTAGCCAAGTTCGTTTCTGTTGCACTTTTAATATAATGTTTTATGCGTTTATATTCCTTCTCTGTTGATCTATTCAGTGTAGTAATTTTTTTAGCCGTTTTTGATAGAGGCTCTAGATTTTTCATCATACATTTTCAGTAAATTAGTGTCTTCGTGCTATTTTCCATCATCTTCATAGCAAATTAAACGGGATGTACGAGTATATATGTGAGCCTGACAGGTTATGAGTCCAACCATTGACTTCGTTTCTGTTGTGTTTTTATGCTATGTATTTGTATATTTATTTGTGCGCAAAGAAGATGTGCATTATATTTAAGTTATATGATTCACATATATGCAATAATATTTTTCCGTAATTGTTTACTTGGTCTTCTTCTTGCATTTCCACTATTGGGCTAGTTCTTGGTTTCACTACCTTACCATTTAGGTCTCCTACTAGCATAATTGTCTACCTACTCAGCACTAGCTTTTTCTGTTTCAGATTCTTTAATAATTACGATAGTTGACCTGTCACGTAAATAATTAATTCAACTGTACGAATGTTTATACCTTCCCACGACTTGATATGACGTTTAAGTTTGATATTTATCACTTTAGCTACGAGTGCTGCAGCCCTTTCATTTTCAACTATCGTACGTTCATTTGTTTTCTCTTTTAGTTACTGATATGTCCATATTTTCCTGTAATTGTGTACCAGCTTCTTGTAGTGTGACTCTGAGGCTTTCAATGTTGTATACTATAATTTTGAGCGGTAATTTTTCTCGTCGAAACATATTACTGGGCTTTCTGCAATTTTTCATAAATGCGAGTTTTATGTGAGCGAGGAGCTGGTCCATCGCACAAACTCCGTCTTTGTAGAACCGCGGGGCATTTTATTTCGTCTCTCGCCCGAGATCTTGTCGGCAAGGGAGACATAAAAAGCAAACAAGTAAACACGAAAAACGACAAAAAATAAATTACATCTAACATTGTAAATAGCTGCTGTACAAGGTGTTCCATTTTCCTTAAGATTAAACGAGAATCGTGGTTTGTATGCAAACTTAAAAGAATTATTTACACTGTATAAAATCCTGCTAAACTAATTCAACTTGAGATTAAAACAGCAAAAGAAGAGCATATGGCCAGGTGATCAGAGATGCGCATGGACATATTCTAACTGATGCGAGAAACTAACTGGAAAGATCAAGGACGAAGATATTAAATTGATGAGAATTTAATAGATCTGCTCTTTTATCTGTTGAATGTGAGTCTTACATTGAAAATCCGTTTGAAGATCAGCCATAAAAAGGTTTACCGAAAATTGGCAGGGATATAAGCAGTACCCAGTTTGGTTTTAGAGGTCGCCTTGGAACGTAGAAAGCTTTTTTATAGATTAAACCAAAATGGAATAAGAAAAGGTGTTTGATAAAATTAATCACGTTTTGTGACAAAGCTGTTTACTTCGTAAAAACATCAACGTTAGAATAATCAGTAACTTCTGATAGTGTTGTATGCTGATTGGATGTTGGCTTATATTCTGGCCCATATAATTCTGTTGTTCCTGCTGCTGTTCTAAACAAGGCTGTCTTCTATTACGAAGCCACAATATTCTTCTGTCTGATACTTTCTACTTTTTCCTGCGTTATTAGTTACAATAACATTATATGGCCAAAGCAGAATATTTTTCCTTGTTTTACAAATTGCATATCTAGTTTTAGGCATTTCGTTAAAGAACGTTTTAATTAATCACTCGATGGATCCAAGGTAATTTAAGAATGTAATCTGTGTTAACGTCTATGCTTCAACTCCATATAAGAGGATTGAGAAGACATACTTAAAATAAAGATTGATAATTGCAGATTAAGGTGTAGGTAGACTGCACAATAATTTTCCCAGGTAATTAAAAGTGGTTCTCAATTCGAGTTTTAGTTTCTTGTTCTCTTAATGATGTCATTTTCGACAGTGATCTATTATAAGATGTTTTATCGGATTTTTTCCACTGTCTCTGGTGTTTATCACACGACGTTTCGAGAGTTTTTGGTCTACTCTCGTCCTCAGGTGAATGAACTCCTGGTTAGTACTGAGAAAGACTGATTTTTGTACGTTTTTTTCACGTACACTCGTGCCTACCTCGGGTTTTGAGTCCGGGGCCGCTGATCGATGCGAGTCTATCACTCTTACCACTAGGCCACCAGCGCGCTATATATTTTAGTTATAAATTAGGTTACAGATTATACATACATACATACTTATATACATGTTACCGGTGCATGCGCAGTAGACTGTTTTTGTAATTCTTTGCGCAGTATTGCATCCAAATGGGCCTTGCTAATTGGTTCTTCTGCCAGCGCTATGTATGTAGCTTCTTTCAACTTCCTACGGAACCTGTTTTCTTCTATAGCTACAACTGATGTTATCCCATTGTATGTGGTGGTCTTCGTTCCAGTCGTGGGATTTGATGGTTTTGCCCTTTCTAATATCCTTGCGGTATTCTGATGATCTCACTCGTAGGGGTTGTTGTATTTCCCTTTTGTATTGTCTTTCACACTTCCCCGGTACGCTGTATATTTTTTGAGCTCTGATCTTCGTTATGAGGCCTAGTATGCGTCATGATACCTCTCAGAGTTGTTGTAGACTTGAAAGCAGTTCTTATGTTGAATCTGTTTCCGATCCTTCTCTTCGGATGTATCGTATAACGACCGTGGTTGTCGGCTCCGTTTTGTCATCCTCTGCCGGTGTTGTTTGTCTGTCCATCTCTTCTAACGTTTGGTTTAGAGTTCTTTTTAAGTAGCCATTAGCTTGCAGCATTTCTATAATTATCTCAATTTAAGGACTTCTTCCTCCAAGCATATGGTCTTGGCTCGGCTAAATAGGCATCTGGTTACGCTGCGTTTCACGCTATTGTGGTGGTTAGAATCGTAGTGTAGGTATCTTCCCGTATGGGTTGGTTTTCGATATAACTTTGTTTGTACGATATCTGGACTAGTCCATCTAAGAATAGAAGTTTGTTTTCCGATTCTATTGTCATCCTGAATCTAATTGACCGGGCTTGATTGATGAGATGTTCCAGGAGGCCGTCCAGCGTTTCTCTTCCATTGGCTCGTATTACGAACTCATCATCTACCTATCGCAGACAAAGACTAGACTTGTTTTCATATTGAGATGTAGCTCATTGTTCAAAGTGTTCCATGTAGATGTTACTGACTACTGGAGATAGTGGAGTAGCCTATTTGCAGTAGACTTATTTTTTAACTCTCTGCGCAGGAGTGGCAGCCAAATGGGCTTTATTTCTGCACTAGCCTGACTAATTGGTTCTTCTGACAGCGCTATGTATATAGCTTCTTTCAGCTTCCTTAAATTTTCTTGTAATACACCTCATCCTTCTTTCAGATTGCAGCCTACGTATGAGAATATTCTTAATTTATATTGTGTTGCTCTGTTGAAAATAGGCCGTTTGCATTAGAGTTATTTCCTATTATCATGATCCTAGTTGTTTTGACGTTGAGTAACATGCCGTATTACTTGCTGACGAAAACGGCCTGGTCGATTCGTCTTCGAAATTATTTCCCACTGTCTGTTAGTAGCACGATGTCCTCTTCATTAGAGGACCTAGATGTCATCTGTCATTTAATTTTTAATAAGAGGAAGGACACGAAAACTTAGTAGTTTTCTTTTTGTCATGTTGACAGCCGATATTTTGACGTTACTGTCAAATATATCAGAGGCGCAGAACCAACAAACAGGATAATTGTGAAACGTTATATTTGAAACTGTAAAGTACGCCAATGTACTGTCATCCTGGTCTAACCTAAAAATTTCATTTTGACATTTTTACTACTAGACACCAGCTGTTCAGAAAATGGCAAGGTAGATTTTTGCAAGTTGGACAAAATGTAGGTTGCTATTGAGTGTAGTGTTACTACTCACCAAAAAGCGTCTATGTCACAAATGTCATCTAGGTACTCTAATCTACGTAGCGCAGGTGTTTGATAATCTATGTTTACTCCATATCTGGATTCTTGCAGTTGTTAAAATAGGGCACGTTAAGTGCAAGGAGATATTATATTATTTAACGGTATTAAGCTGATATTAAACATATAACGGACGAGGATACATTTTGTGGCCGAAGCCGATTAGGCCGAGGCTAATAGATGATTCAAGTCAGATATTTATGTAATATTGGCCGTATGTTGTTTAACAGTTTTCGCAATATCTGCTAAAAGTTTCCAATTTTAAGATATGTGACTTTAATACAAATAAACTTGACTAGTAGCCTGAGTCACGCACTTAGTTTGGTAGTGCAGCAACGGTTATAACGGCCATGGCTGTTAAAGCTTAACGGCCGGGGCTGGTATGGATTACATTTCGATCAAGCTGATGGTACTGATATAGAACAATAACATGTCGGTATTATGAAAAAGTATTTCCAGATTTTCCAACTTATTTTGACTGAAGTTTTTCGTTGCCAGTAAAAAATTACCCGCAGCGTTTTACTTACTACATAAAGTTGAAATGTAGACTTTGCAGCAATAATTTTTGAAAAGTATGACATTTGTTGGCTAAACTGCAGAATCCGGGACCAACTCTTCTCCTTTTGCTTGCTTCCCTTATAATGTTGGTAATGGTTACTAGAGAAACATTATTAATAATAATTAATATTAACAATAGCACGGCAACTGGACCCGGATTCTGCAGTTTTCCTCATTTGTTAACAGACAGGGGTGTCACCATGAAACCGTACGAAGAATAACCCAAAAAATTATTGAAGAATGTCAATAGTCATAACAATTCGCCATTCTGACAAGCAAAAAATGGAACAACTTAGTACGTACAATAACCGATAAGAGTAACAAAATAATATTAGAACGCAAAATCTTATCTTAATAGAGCTGCTAAAATACCACTTAACTCATGAAGACAGAACGATAAAGTGGTCGTAGACAAAATATAAAGTAAATGACCAATCGTTACAACTTACAAGTCACTGGGCGCCTGGGTCTGCAATGTGAAGTCGCAACGCTCGATAGAGCCATTCGAAGCAGTTACGTTGCAGTAGATGATCACCTAGTAAGTTATTACAGACTAACTTACATTTAATATGGTTTTAAGTCAATAACTTCAGAAATTAACAAAATTCACGATTAAGAAATTTATTTAGTATCAGTTAAACACATAACCTTCAAAACGAATGTCGTTTCCAATACACAATGCACCAGGCCAAGTGCAGATAATCAGATCAGAACCTCACCAAACGTGAGAAAATTCACCAGACGCGCAGACCATCATGAATTCAAAAGTACGATGTGGAGAAATTTCTTGCGGCTCCCTTAGCTGGCATTAAGAATTATAAATCACAAATGCATCGCTAACACGAGGAACAGAAGTCAAAACAACCTAGTCAAATTTGTTTCAACAATAAGTAATCAGGAATTCTTGGAACGAGCCATTCTAAATTATAGCCAATAACGTCAAAATTCCCTAACATTTTGTGATGACAAAGAAAAATCCCTAGCTAAGAATTAATTTGACTTGAACTTGCCATATAGAAAACGATGACTGATAGAGTCAACAATAGGGAAGTGCTCAATAGGATGAGCAAGGAATGTGAAAACTTCTACAGCATTAAAAAAAGAAGAATATTGGAGTCATGCATTGAGAGGTCCAAAATGTATACTCTTCCAAATTTGTGCAAGATAAAATAAAATAAAGACGAAATGTTAGAGGAGGCATAGTATCCTACCTGAGAATTGCTTTCCAATGGTTTGTCAACAAGCTAAAATTAGCTATGGTAATACCCAACCTCCAATAGAAGAATTTTATTAGTACAGAGCAACATACACCTTGCCGTGGTTACTTTTAATGATATAGTATTCTTGACCATTTTTATTAGCATATCTAGTAGGCCATGAAAGCCTCTGCAAATGCAAGCACGTTTACAATATTTGATAAAAAACCTTCAATGCCATCTGTAGAGTGTGAACTTTTCTTGTTAGATTATTTCGTTTTAGGTGTTTGTCAAAAAGTTCGAGCCTTTAAAATTTCCCCTGTGGTTAGTTAGTGGATACAATTCTTTTAAAATTGAGGAATTTCAGCTTCATGGCACTTTGTTCAAACTCTCTGGATGCAAAGGTATAGAACTCCACTCATGGCACTAAGAATTTCAGATGGGACCGCTGACGTAGAGCAAACTATTTTGTGTTTGTACCGAACTGAAGGCGTCAGCATCATCAATATAGTATTCGCTTACAAAGTTCATATCAGCTTATTCTTCAATTGAATACTGTGGTATAATTTTAAAAACTAATAAACACGACTTCAAAATTAGCAACTTAGAGAATCTCGGAACTAACGCAAAGACATAATCCGAATTGCTTCTTTTTACATTGTTTCGAAAATTATCATAAAACCTGTTAACGGTATTTCACGTGACTGACTCATTTAACACCCTGTATCTTGGACGTATCGATAAACGTAACCACGTGGGCGTGTGCTACAGGTGCAGACGCTCGGGGGAAAAGAGAAAAGTGGAACAACGGCGGCGGAGACGCCTGTTAAAATCAATGTAACAGGTGCGTCATCACGTGACTTCCACGTTTCTATAGAAACGACCACTGATATCTTTTATCTTGTATCGATTACAAAGGATGTCATGATCGGACGATAATAGTAATCCACATTGTGCTAATGAAGTTTGCTCATGGCCGCGATACTGGCAAGCTGGTTCTAAAATTGCCAGCAACAAGCAAGTCACGAATACCCCATTTCTCTCGCAAGTTGATTCATTCCTTTTTGAAATGGAAGTCTAAGTGGCTTTGCAAATCAACTACGAGAAGTGGAGGCGAGGAAGGGATAAATCTTTCTCTTGCAGAATCCTGTAACGAGAATCGTGCCTGTTGCTACGTGGGTGTGGGAGCGGGCATTTTTGCCCCGTCAGAAATAGCTTCCCGAGCGATAATATAAATGCCTGTTAGCTTCCCATATCTGTTATTGTTAGTGTATTTTTATCTCTAGCTGCAAACACAGTTCCACGACGCAGCTACATGCGAACTTTTCTTCAGTTAGCACCCACGAGGCCATTTAAATGTGCGACGCATCCGGAACATAATTCCACGAGGTAGCATTTGATTTCAAACATGTTACGTTTCTTGCATATAACATAATCTGTGTCACAGTAAGCTTCACGGAGCCTGAATTTCCATCTCATCCTCAAACAAAATTAATCTAGAACCTTCATATTCTTTTCTAATTTAGTTTCATAGAAAGGTTGTTTTCAACCTTCCACAATTATTATCAAACAAATGTACCTTTATTGTATATGATATCATCGGTGTCGCAGTAATTCCTCCTTCAGTTCAATAGACAAATCTGTGATTTCCATTTCTTTCTTAAACAAGATTAACCAAAGGCCTCATATCATGTGACTATTTCAATGTTTTTGTCTATATTTGTCCGATTTGGCTGTATAGAAGTGTTGTTGATTCCAGCCTTCCATCATCATGAGCAAACAATATGTCCATTTTGTTGCATTCGGCACAATCGCTGTCACATTAAGCCTCCCCCTCAATCCAATAAACAAATCTCTGGTTTCCATCCCATGCCCAAACAGGATTATAGCAAATCCTCACCGTTTCGATATCAAAATGCATTTCCCCGTAATTGCCAATTGGAATCGCTTCCGTGCCCCGAATACGTCGATACTGCAGCAGTTAGGCAACTTGTCCATCACGATAGCCAAGTGTTAATCGAACATCTGCCCACGACAGCTCACTAAATCTCTATTAATATGAAAATCTCATAACCCCGTTAATGTTTGCAAAAAACGCTGACGTAAGCGTGAGTCGGATCCTGGCGGCGTCGATGAATTTCCTCCGACGTGCCGCAACGACGTCAAAGGGAAATTTCCTTTTTAATTACTCGCACATGAAAGTGGACACGATTGCTTGTCTATTTAGATTGCCTGCAATTAGTTTTTCCGATAAAGCCAGAAGTTAAGGGTTGGTGAGCTCTGTATAGTTTTCTTTGCAATCGAATCTAATAAATATGTTAGGTAAATATTTCTTCCGCATACCTAAAAGATACAATAATTGATTGAGATGACATACTAACTGATTACCGATGTTTTTAAATATTTAAATTTATCTTAATATGTAGCACCAATACATCCTTGTCGTTGTCACAGCTATTAACAAGCACAAATTCATTTGCAAACACATAATGGAATAAAAATTTAACATGCAACAGAGCACAACATACTGTTACTTTGAGGTACATGGGGTGTCATGTGATTGGTAAGAGTGTATTGACTATGCCTAATCGGCACTCACTTACCACAATTATGAGGTTATATCAAATCAAATAACATGTTAGGTTGCATTAGATTAGATAAGGGATATAGGTATAATTATAATAGAATCATAATATCTACACTTCACTTAGCACAACTTTGGAACATTTTTAAAACTCAAAGCACTTGGACAAATATATTTCTGGAAATCCATAAGTTGCGCAATGCTTATCAATTAACATTGATTAATATACAAGTATTGTTCACCTTGTAAGGATAATACCCAGATGTCTATATTTATGGGCTTTTATGTTATAGCTTTTCTATATTTATACCTTTGTTCATGCTTCTACCACACTCTCATTTTTAAGTAACCTCTTGTTACTTATTATAGTAATATGAGCCTGCTGACAGATAAGGTATTGATCAAAGTAACTAATAGCTTTAATATGCAGTAAACCATTATTAGTAACAACATACACCAGTTCGGTGATCTAAGATGGGCAGAGAGGTCATATTTAGTAATGTAAACGACCAACTGCAAGATTGGAAGATGAAGATATTTGAATTAATTGACGAAAATTTAATGGCAATTCTTTTATGACTCTTCAGTATAGTATAGCAGTATGCTAAAGGGTGTAGAGTTCAATACGGAGACTTGACGGTGTTACTAAATGGTATACATATGTTATGAATAACTACAACACTTATTTTTATTTGAGAACAAAATCGATGTAGCAGTTAGTACACATGCATATTACATGTCACCATTTGCACGAATATGATAATATCAGCGCACGAGTTACGGATGCTCAAGACAGATCTTGGAGGCACATGTTCTAGAGTGCCCATGATTGAAATACGTAAGCGGGCTAACGAAGTAACTGTCGTAATAATACTCAACCGAATGAATGCTATTCTGAATAGTGGCGCCTGCCCGTTTGCTTTATTATATAGCCCTGGTTTACGCAAGTAGATGAGTGAATTTATTTAGCGGGCTCTGAAAAGACCCATAATATTCTTAAAATTAGAATCAACTATTATGCTACGTCTATAAAACCGGGCCTTTGAAATTCAAATTTTATTGCGCTATTCCTGGCCAGTTACGTCAATTCTATAATATCGCTTTAGTCACCGCACGTTTATTTAAGATGCGGCCCGGGTCTAGCACTTTGCTTTTTTGTTGTTGAAAGGGGTTTAGGCAGCTGCGTGCTTTACAACCGAATTTATTGCATCCCACCGATGTGCTTTTGGTTATCACAGAAGAGTTGAACACAAGCCCCCGTAGTTTAGTAATGCTCCATTTTTGTCGGACAGCGTACTTTGAACACCTTGTCACTTTATGAAATTGTAGGTAATCTGTCTATTCTTGGTTCACGTGCAAAGCACACAACTCAATTTTTGACGTTCGATATTATGCTCCACATTGCGTTACGTTCTAATTTAGATACCCTCTTATTAAGCTTTTTCAATTTTTTGTGTCTTGGTGACTGCTATTATTCCCTAACGGTCTACATTTCTGCTGATTCTGAAGAAATTAAGTGCTGAAGAATGTTCCGACTATATTAAAAGCCTTGCTGAAGATCATTCATAAAAGGATTTTCAGCAAAATGGAAGAGGGTATAACTATCAATCATTTTGGTTTGAGAGGTCGCCTTGAAACACAGGAAACTTTTTCGGAATTGATGATTTTTCCGACGATTTTTAGACATGGAGCAAAATGTGTTCGCCTGTATCATTGACTTTGAATATTTTTTTATAATATTAAACATGTTATAGATACATTGTCTTTCAACCTCTACTATGCCTCTGCGAGGATGCTTGAGGAATCAGCAAAAATAATTCTCAACGGGGACGTTATCAATAACATTTAGTACGAGATCCGGCCGCTTGATTTATACGTCCATCTGTTATTTTATTTAAATTCAATTAATAGAAGATTACATATAGGGTCATACATCGCGGCCGGTTGTACCCAGATAATATTGCCACAAGTACCTGTAATTAGAGCTTTCTTAATGTTTTTTTAGCAAATTAGGTCATTTGTTTACGAAGTAAATAAGGCGGCATGTGAAAGATAGTGATCTTAAGAACTTGAACAAATAGGTTTTCACCTCTCAGTCTGCCGCAACCTCCTTGCAGCCAGGTGCAAAAAGGTTTTCATTCATTAATTATTATCGCTGATCGAGTATCGAAAATTGTTTTACACCAAATTACGATGGAATATGGTTGCCTGCGTAAAAGCTTCTGCGACTGGTGGTTGCCATGAATTATATGACCCGCTCTCGCCTGTGCGAGCGGGAGCCATTGAGAAGGAACTTGTTCGCTGCTCCGTGCAATTGACAAAAAAAGCAATAATGTAACTGGTAAAAAATTTTGAAAATGTTCACGTCGAGTGTTGTCGACGCGTCATGTATGCGCATTCGCCTTGAAACTGGTCGCAACTGCCCCGTTACGTCCTTGTGTATTGCAAGGAGCAGCGTGCGCCTTCCTTTTCTCTCGCGTCCGTCCGCGCAGGCTAAGCGAGAGCGGGAAACTCAAATGCTGGCAACCTCTAGTCGCAACAGTTTTTACGCAGGCAGCCATATTCCCTCATGTAGAGAAAAATTTTGCTTCAATTTTATGTAACACAATTTTAGATACACGTTGAGGCAAGATAGATAATTAATAAAAAAGGAGTTTTTTGCGCCTGGCCGTCAGGAGGTTGCGGCAGATTGAGAGGTGGAACCTATTTTGTTAGATTCTTTAGATCACTCTATTTCATATGGCGCTTCATTCACTTCGCAAACGAATGAATCAATTTGTTTAAAAAAAGATAATTAGAAAAACTCTAATTACAGGTACTTGCTGTAAAATTTTTCTAGGCACACCGGCCGCGATGAATGACTCCATATATAACCTTTTATTAAAATTGGTCGGGTCTTGTACTAATTGCACATAGTGATATTGGCAAGCAATGGATCTGAGCTACAACATATGCCAAAAAGCTAAACCATAACTGCAATAATTCCAGAGTGAAGTAGACTAATTAATTGTATGATAGTCACAAAGTCCGTAACAACTACTGTTAAGAAAACTATTGAAAAACTCGTGTCCTAGAAATATCTTGAAATCAGGGTCGAGCAAAGATGTGATCACACAAATGAAATAAAAATAAGGATAGTGATGGCAAAATCAGCGTTCATCAAAATGAAAAAGTTTTTATTTTACAAAAAGCCAAAGCAAACCTGCAATCAGCTACGTGTTTCCCCCTTACTATGTGGAATTGACGTCTGTACTCGAAAACAAAGAACGTTTAAAAATTATGAAATTTGAAATGTGGTGTTGTCGACGTAAATATGTAGCGCATACCCCCACTAATCTAAAGAAGCTTGAATAATTATTCGGGAGATAATGTATTAAGAGGTCCCAAATATACACTTCTCAGACTCACCACGAACGAAAAAATTAAATAAAGATGAAATGTTAGACGACGTAGACTATTCTCGTTGCAAGTTATTCGCGAATATTTTAGCTGCAGCAGCTACGATAAAAATAACTATGACGATATCCAATCTCCCACCTAAGAAGAACTACAAAAGAAGATATTAAGTTGAAACGTTTAGGTTGTACGTATGATCGAAAACTTTCAAAGTCTAGCTCTAGATGGTTGTGGATTTTTTTTAAATTAAATTTATCTACGACAGTGCGTAAAATTGCCTTTTAGTAGGCAGTTTTAAGTTTGTAAAACGACTGTTTAATAACATGTTTTCATTAGTTTACGTCGTTAGTAGTAACGTGTTTAAAAGATTTCATTAGGTACGTTGTAAGTGGTAACGTGTTTTCAAATTTTAAAACACGCAAAATTCTAGACGTTGAAAGTTTTCGATCATACTGTATTAGATTAGAAAAGGCAAAGACAGGTTAGCCATACACAAAATAGAATAAACGTGCCTGCACTTCACACACATTTTCAAGGCTTAAAGTGCTTGATTAAAAAATAAATTCAAAAGTTGTATACTACCTAAACCAACGTATTGCTTATATTCGACAAAATATTACAACATCGTCTTATTCTTCTACTTCTTCTTCTTATACGTCAATGTAGAATTTTGATTTGCTTCATGTGGTTTTCATGAGTCTTCTTCTAACGATAATGTCCAGTTGTCTGTGTATTTCGTAGGGGTTTTTAAGTTATAGATCTATATAATTATATCTTCGTCCTTGCTTGCGTCACGTTCCACTTCTTGTCTAACTTCTTCATAGCTACTGTTTCGTTGCTTAAATCTTTCACAGTTTCTGCATTATACGTTTTAATCCGATGTGCCACTTGTGCTTCCATTAATGTTTTTATAACCTGGCTATAAATATATAGTTTTTCTGAAGAAACTTCCGTTGCAGATCATAAACTTTCATGACGTCATATATGTGGGGTGTTGCCGGTATATCAGCAGAATTCGCAAATCAGTCTTGCCTAGAGCGACCTATGGTGCCATCTTAGAATATCCACGTCATATAAAAGAAACGCAAATTAATGAAATGCTTGTTTTATATGGTGATGAGACACCAAAATTCCATTTTAAATAAAGAATTTTAATTCCAGGAAACCCCTCTGAGGATTATGCTTTTGCCATTTAAATCCTATATTTTTTAAGGCTGTGTGCAAAGACGCTTGACTGCGCGTAAAAATGTCTTGTTTTATCAGATATTCTCATAAATGATAAAAGTTACTCTAAAAACAAGATGATTTAAATATGTCAAAATACTTATATCTATTAATACGTTTAAACATTTTATATTAAAAGCATTTAGGCTTACTTTTTCGTACATTTTATAGATCGTATTTCGAATAGCAGCCTCGGTGAAGTTATCAATGTAAGTAACAGATTTAGGATGTGGCCGTTTTTAAGTCAAAATTTCATTTTATCGCTGAGAAGTAGAGCTTACTGTGGTATTTAATGCTGCCGCTAAAGTAATATTTTATAAATTTGTATTAGTTAATTAAAAACACTGTAAATTACCTTCCTGGCTGCATTCAAAAGTATAAAAGGGCCCCCATTATCACATTCCTGTTGGAAATATGTTATTAATGACAAGATCCTTTGCACGACTTCCCAAATGCTTATTCGGAATTTCTCTTTTGACGTCATAGTTACATGCAACAAGATTCCTTAGAAGAACTATAGCGTCTGTGATCGATTTATTCTTGTAAAAACTTTGTTTTTTATTTGCTTAAATTTTACTAAATAGTTTCATCACTTATCAGTAACACGATTGCATTCTCCCTCAGGTATAAAACTAGGACACTGTATACTGTAATTTGATATAAGATTTTGCCTTATTTGTTCGGCGCTTAAATTCGACTACATTTTCAAATGTAAGGTTATACTGTTTTAGTATGTCTAATTTCAGAATTTCTTGCTACGTCCTAATGTCCCATAACAAATTGTGTTTCTAGTTATATATCTGTTAACTAATTACACTGTATACAAAGGACTCTGAATAGATCAAAGTTTGCGGATTGCAAAATGAAATAATCGACTGACCTACACCAAAATAATACGAAGTCTTTTATGGTATGCAAACGGCCAATTTAAAGGCGGGGTCGGAGGGAGGTAAGAGTAACAAAACACAAAGTGACAAAGAAATTATCCATAAGATAGGAACGGACTATGTGTACTTATTTACAATCCTACCATTTAATTACATTTATAAATCTATCAAAGACATAATAAAATATGTGACGTCATAAACCTTGAATGTCTCTAACTTTTCTTCTTTTTCTTCCACTTTCTTTTTTCGTCACGCCTATGCTCTTTTTTCCGAGTCTAGTTATGGAATATGTTTACGTAAGGAAATTTTGTTACATAGATTTTTCTCCTAAAATTATAGTCATAGTTATACTACATCTGTACATCATTTTAACTTGTTATTCACCCTGTATAAAAATCTATTTAGGAGTTTCTTTGGTTTCGTACGGTAAATAAAACCGTATTAAGATTGATGAAGTACGTCTGTCTCTATTTTAGCCGCAATGCACGTTTTCTTGCTTCGATTGCTCTGTCGGACAATCAGAATAATCCAATTACCATCGACCAGGGTCTCCAATTGCTTGCTTGAAACCCATTGTGCACATACGTATTATCCGCTTTTATGAATTAGCCGACCAAAGAAATAAAATCGCGAGCTTTTGTTTCA